>CM075852.1:6131633-6224133 GCA_037975125.1 Latrodectus hesperus | reverse complement strand
ATGTGGAATGTACAAATGAATTAAGTAAGTGATGCCATTTTGCTGTAAAATGCATTATAAAAACTACAATTTATCAAATAACAAACCTGCATAAGTTAATTCAACAACTTAAGCAATTAAAATAGGCAACTTTTAATCTTAAATTTATAATAATGATGAATGTTTGGAAATGTAAAGATTATGTCCAATTGATTAGCTGTACCATGGAAAATTTTTAAGTTTTGTTTTTAAAAGAAATGTGTTTGAAGTTGTATTCCTAAAATTTTTTAAACCTTTTTAGTAGCATTATTAGTTACGAATTGAATAAAAAATAATTGTTCACAAAATTATGTATTTGCTTCCCCAAATATTTTAACCAAACTTTTCCTTAAATTTCAACGCCTAGCTTTTATAAATGTATTAGTTATAATCATCTACAGTGGTGTTTATTTAAAATGTGAAAAATCGGAGAATATAGTATAATAATAATATTTCAAGTTTTTTATAATTTGTATGTTTTAGTTGATTATTATTGAAAGCAAATAGTAGGCATTGTTAAAATATAATGAAAATTTCTCCCTTGTATCAAGATAATAATAAATTTTGATTAGATTATTTTCTTTGAATAAGGATTCTTTTATTTGATGAGAATTATGTTCATAAAAATAATGTGTAAAAGCAATAATGATATATTTGAATTTTATAAACTATTAAAATTATTGGATTTTTGAAAATATAAAAATAAAATGTTTTATTATTTCTCAGAAATTTGAATGATAAAAATATTACAAATTTAGGCCATATATATTTGCATAATTAGCATTTGCTAAATGAGTACATTTTCAACCAAGACAAACAACTGGTAATTTTCGGTAAACACAATTTATTGAAAATAAAAACAATACTTTTTTGAATTTTGTAAAATTATGACATAATGCGAAAGAGTTTGATATACAACAATTTTTTAACTTTCCTTTTATCTCTATTGGGTTGGCAACTAAGTAATTGCGGATTTTTTAATAAAATCAAAGACAATTTTTTCATGGAACTAAATAACTTTATTCTGTAATGTACTGTCCATTTTGATCAATGACTATTTGTCATCTTTCAGGCAGTTTCATAATCCCACTTTCATAAAATATCTGGTTTTTATTAGCAAAAACCTGAATCAGGTACGATTTGACATCATCATCATTATTGAAATTTTTACCATTCAAGGAGTTTTGTAAAGATAGAAACAAAAAGTAATCAGATGGTGCAAGGTCAGGACTATATGGTGGATGTGGCAAAACATCCCAACCAAGCTCCAATAATTTTTGCTGAGTGACCAAAGATGTGTGTGGCATTGCATTGCCATGATGGAATATAACACCTTTTCGATTTGTCAAATCGGGCCGCTTTTCTTCAACTGATTGTTTAATTTCGTTAGTTGTTCTATGTAGGCATCAGAATTGATCGTTCAGTTGGGTGGTAAGAACTCAAAGTAGACAATTCCTTTGTAATCTCACCAAACTGATAACAAAAAATTATTTTGATGAATATCAGCTTTTGATGTTGTTTGAGTTGGTTCACCTGGGCTGCTCCACGATCTTTTCCGTTTGATATTGTTGTAAATAACCCATTTTTCATCGCCAGTTATCAGTCGTTTCAAAAATGGATAATTTTCATTACGTTTCTTTAGCAAATCGCAGCTGTTAATGCGTTGCGTTAAATGCGTTTTTTCAGTTCGTGAGGAACTCATGTATCGAGTTTTTGAACATAGCCAAGTTGTTTTAAGTGATTTTCAATGCATGTATGTGATACATGAAGCTTCTCTGCAATCTCACGTGTTGTACTGTGACGATCCGAATCAATTATTGCTTTGATTAAGTCGTCATCAACTTCAATTGAACGACCAGAGCGTTTTTCATCTTTGAGTGAAAAATCACCAGAACGAAATTTGGCAAACCAATTTTGATTCTGCCGTTCTTTTAAGGCTTCGTCACAATAAACAGCACATAATTTTTTATGAGGTTGCGATGCGTTTTTCCCTTTAAGAAATAAAAAAACAAAATATGAAGAAATTTTTTCCTTTTATTTTCCATTTTTCAACGAACGACAAACGAAAACTACGCAACTGATCAAAAACCTCTATATTCTGATTGACAGCTGAATTGCCAATTATCAAAGCACAAAATGTGTTTTACATTTGTACTGCGACTACAAACCTTAAAATTCAACTGAAGCCATCTATGAGTGAAATCCGCAATTACTTAGTTGCCAACCCAATAATTACTTAACTGTCAAGATGTGTTGCGTATTAAATAGTTTCCATTGTTTGAATATTATGTTTACTGTTGAAAGCGCAACTGTAATTAAAATCAGGTAACAGGTTTCATACATATTTATGTATGATTAATTTGCATTTTACAATAACAAGTAAATTTTACATAATTACATGATTAATTAAGAATATGCATTTCATTTTAGTATGCTCTTATTTATAAGAGAAGACTACGAAGGAATAGTTGCATTGCTATGCAATTTTACTAATTTTTTGAGTATTTATTTTTGATAAAATTAGTTAAACAAAAATACTAATACTTATTCTGTCAGAAAGTAAAATAGTAACTGAACTCTCCATAATATGAAACCAATTATAATGAATATTTTTACAAAACTTTTCATTAAGTTTTGGAAATTAAATTCATAGCATATTGTGTGACATTTGAGGATCATTTCTAGCAATCAATCAAAATTTTCTCTGACTACATTTTCATGTGCTACTAAGGATGTATGTATACGGATTACTGTACATATTTCTCAAGTTATATAGAGTGCTGAAAGGTATTTTATCCGTAACGACCTTTGGGGTATGAATGACTCATATTTAACTATTGTGATATATTCGTTTATATAAGTGACAATATGAACTATAACCACTGAGCAATAATTGTAAAATAATTAAATTCAGAATCAAATTTATTAAGCAAGACAGACGCCTTTAATAATTTTAATTTTGAAATTTATCTTGCTCAGTGGTGGTCAATTTAATATTCATTTGTGAAAAATTGAAAGGTTGTTATATATAAGTAGAAAATTAAATATGTAAATATTTATATTATATATAATTAATAATACGAGTTATTTATAGTGGGTCTTCTAGAGTAAAAAAACTTAATTGATGTGTTCTTATATTGTGGCGATGCTTTTTGCATTCGTCATTAATACTCGATTTACCTTCTATAAATTTACCGAATGTGATATAATAACAAAATTTAACTTATTTAAGTTTTTATAATTAAACTCCTGTTTGTGAAAATTGCAACACCATGAAGGAAGCATCATAGTTGAATGAAATTTAATACACAGTTGAGTGGTAATGATACAAATCAATGATTACATTTTCAAACCAAATAAACAATAATAAGAGATAGAAATTAGTATTTTGTGTGGCCACCACGCGCCGCAATAAGAGCTGCTACACGGCGCGGCATGGAGTGAAACAAATTTTGAATATCTGCCTGCGGAAGAGTGTTCCATATTGTTTGTATGCGCAACCAAAGTTCGTCTGTCGAAGCAACAGGACGAGGATCACGAGCGAGACGCCGCCCAACGATATCCCACACATGTTCAATCGGTGACATATCCGGCGAATACGCAGGCCAAGGAAGAAGCTGTACCTGCTGCGAATCAAGGTAGGTTATGACAGTCCTGGCGACATGTGGACGGGCATTATCCTGCTGGAATACAGCCCCTGGCAATCCTTGCAGGAAGGGAATAGCTTGGGGCTGTAAAACTTCGTTTATGTATCGGGTAGTGTTCAAATTGCCCACAATTCGTAGCAATTGTGATCGTCCATGATATGCTATGGCACCCCAGACCATAACTCCCGGGGTTCGTCCACTGTGGCGTTCGATAATGCACTCCGGGATGTTCCGTTCACCGGCATAGCGCCTGACACGAATTCGGCCATCATGGTGCCACATATTGAAGCGGGATTCGTCAGAAAAGACGACCTGCTGCCAATCAGCACGCCAGCTCCTATGGACATTGGCCCATTGTAGCCGCAGACGGCGATGGTTTTGTGTGAGAGGAATCCTGTATAAGGGAACCCTTGCGCGCAGCCCACGCTGCAGCAGACGTCTCCGAATTGATGAAGCACACAATGACACACCTGTAGCTGTTGACCACTGTGCTGCCAATTGTCTGGAAGAAGCTGTGCGGTCCGTCAGCGCCATACGCACCAGGTGTCTGTCATCGCGAGCTGACGTCACATTCCGGGGTCCACTCCCGGATTTCCGAGCTGTCCGACCCTCGTCCGTCCACAGCTTCCAAACACGCATGATTGTGCTTCTGTTACGCTGCACACGAGTGGCTACTGCACCATGAGATAATCCAGCTTCACGAAGGCCGACGATTCTGCCCCGTTCAAACTCCGAAATTTGCTCAAATTTCGCTCTCTTTCGTCGAAGAGGCATAGTAAAGATTCAGTTAACGTTTACCACTAGCATATAACCACCGATAATCATACACGCCTCGAAACAGCCGTCTATTTATATTCGGTTCGATCCGCCGTTCGGGGGCGCTGCACACCATACGCATGCGCTACCGGTCTGCAATTCTAATCATTTGCATATCATGCCCTACTTTACATTTCCTGAAAATTTCAGCTCACTCACGTATGTCCTTCGTGGTGTTGCAATTTTCACAAACAGGAGTTTATTTTCCATTTTGTGTAAATAATGCAAATTTACTTTTCTTTTGTACATATCCCATTTTCATAAATCGAAATGTATATTTATTTTATGCAGGAAGACATGATAATATGAAATCATACAAAAAGAAATATCTTATTCTTAAACGAAGCTGTATTATTCATTCTCAGACTAAACTGCAAATTTTATAAGAATTACACTTTCATAATTAAAAATAAAATTCTTTAATCAAAAAGTTTTAGTCAGATTTGAAACAAAAATTTTCTTATCTTTTAACTTGGACGACAGCATTTCCATTTTTCTTTAAAGTAATTATTTTAAAGAAAGCTCTAATTAACTAATAGAAAAAGCATTGGATTAAAATGGAAAATCATTAAAAAGTCTCCAACGGTCTTGCAGAACAATCTTAATAAAGTTTTCTTTCATTATATCTCAGCGAAATTACATTGACGTCTGTTATTTAACATTTTCTAAATGCTTAAAATGAGAAATAATGAGAAAAGATTTAAGTGCAGTTAAGCAACATCAAGAGTTAGTTTAATTTCGTGTGTTACAATAATGAATTTACTAAAATTATTCCAACATTTACTAATTATAGTTAATAATTTCTTTAAGAATTGTTGCTAGTTTACAGTAATAATTATAAAAAATGTATAATATCCAATTAATTTCTAAATTAAAATTTTATGATCTCAACACTTAATTAGAATTAAATAAACTGCCGTAGGTTTTTTGAATTACGCATTGATGCTAAGTATTTCACACACATTATAAATATGAGGATTTGGAATGAATTATTAATAAAAAAAAGAATATTCTGCATAAGTGCATTTTTTTAATAGTTTAATAATTTTTAAAGCTAGGTAAGAGTGAATTTTTCACAAAATAATTAATCAATTTACTATGCGCTTAAATATTTCTTACTAGTAAATTCATATAGAATAAAATTATTTAGTCGGCGTTAAGCATATAAAGCATGTTTTTAATAAAAAAGTGAAACATAACAAGAAATGAGCTCTATGCAGCATTTAGGAAAAATAATTAATGCCATAGAGTTTCCTTTATGTTATTTGTAAATTATTTTCTGTTAAGAACTTCATAAACGAATATGAAGACACACACAAACATACATACATATACATATATTTCTATATATATATACATATGTATGTATGTATGTATATACATATATATATATATATATATATATATATATATATATATATATATATATATATATATATATATATATATATATATATATATATATATATATATATATATATATATATATATATATATATATATATATATATATATATATATATATATGTATATATATATATAAATATATATATATATATATATATATATATATATATATATAAATATATATATATATATATATATATATATATATATATATATATATATATATATATATATATATATATATATATATATATATATATATATATATATATATATATATATATATATATATATATATATATATATATATATATATATATATATATATATATATATATATATATATATATATATATATATATATATAATATTTATATATATAAATACATATTTGTAAATTATTAAACGTATTTTAATGCTTTATCTAAGAGTATTATATTTAGGAATAAATTGATTTTGAAAAGAATCAAATTCTTATATAAGCTAAATAATTGACAAAAGTTCAGGAAAATGGAAAATTAATGTTACATTATGAAAACCCTAGCTTTTATAAGCAGAAAGGTGAGTACAGTAAAATATTTTATTGTTAAGCTTAAAGTAAAATATTTTATTCTGAATATTTTGTTGTTCTTCACTTTCAATAATCAGTAATAAAAAACAATTACTTCATATGTTTGATCTTCCCATAGATCATATCATTCAAAAAATCATATGATAGAAAAAAATAAATTTTATCGAAATTATATTTTTCAAGTATCCGTTTATTACAAATTACTTGTTAAAGATTCAATTTATTTATTAATAAATTTTGATTAATAAAAACATGGTAGATGAAGGCAATGTTAATTTTACCTAATGGAATATAGATTTAAAAAAGCAAGATATTTTCTGTTTTTTTCAAGCATGGTTTTAACAATGAAAAAGAAATAGTCGATATTTAACTACAGTCTATTCCAAAAAACAGTTGTTAAAAGAAAAATTAATATGAAAAATCTGACAAAATTTATTATCATATTAAAACTTTAGTTTTGAGATTATTTAATAAAAATGTCATCATATAAGCAATTATATTTCTATTTTTACTTAAAACTTAATGTAAAATTAAAAATTTTAAACCTTGTAAAATTTGAGATTTCAACTGCAATTTTTTGTAACTTTTGCACACTAAATATATAGGGTATATCTTAATATCCAAGGCAAAGTTTCTTTTGATTCAATAAGGATGGAGGGTTTCTTTAATTTATTAATTATTAAATTATATAATAAAAATTTCTTAAAATATTATAATTTTTTGGGACAATTTTTTCTGATTGCATTCAATATATGGCAATAAGTTTTTTTTCATAGGAATTCGAATTGTGTATTAATGTGTGATTATATTGAACTAAGATAAGCAAGAATTTTCTGGATTATTGCCTATTGGCTGAGTCTGTAAATATATATATATTTATATGTATATATATATATATATATATATATATATATATATATATATATATATATATATATATATATATATATATATATATATATATATATATATATATATATATATATATATATATATATATATATATATATATATATATATATATATATATATATATATATATATATATATATATATAATTTACTTTACTTAAACATGATTGATTTTAATGAAAAGAAATATAAAATGGAAAATCCTTTACTTATTTGATTAAATTAAGTTTCTCCAGAAGATTATTTTTCGAAGAATTAATTTCAGCAACGGCAGCTTAGAATTACAAAATATAATCAATTTAAATTGTGCTATCAACTAACAATACACTCAAGAATTACTTTCTAACTGATAGTGATTTCCATGAATAACCATTCGTAACTCTTAAATTTAATTACTTAAAGCCTTGAAGGCTTATTCAGCTCACGAAAGCAAATTTTTAATTTATCGTCAAAAAGCATTATATCTTTAATTTTAATGGGGATAAAATTTCATACAAGTTTGCTTTGTAAGAGATACTATTTAATTGTCATTTTTCTTAATTAGCTGAGTGGCTGAGTCATTTGAAAACGATACGATATACATTTGCTGACTTTAGAACATAATTATAATATCTTTGTCTTAATTTTATTATGTTTCCCTCCTTTGATTTAAAAAGCATCGTTTTAATGATAATATATATGGCATGTAAATAAAATCAGACAAACACATAAAATTTAAAAACTTTGCATCTTGAAAAAGTATCAGGAGCTTTTAAATATTTCTATTTATAAAATTCAGGTGATTTAAAATACTTAAAATAATTTACGTTAAATATGTAGAATATAGTTATTATTTGGCCAAAGTGAGTGTAAGTTAAGAAGGCGAGATATTTATAGATATAAATGTAATCAATGGCTTACAAGTAATATAAAAATTATCAATAAAGTTTAGATTAATACTTTGATAAGATCGAAACTATTGATAGGATTTTTGTGTAATCCTGTCTTTTGAGCAAAAATAATGTTTTTTACTGCATTCTATTTTAAAAAATTCATATTCAGTACACATAATTTTGAATTTGAATGTTAATTATTACAAAGTTTCCTTGGGTAAAAAAATGGAAATTTTTAAAATACAAAAATATTTTTTTAATCTAATGCATATTAATGTATAAGGAATGATCTTTTTATTTCAAATAAATGTACTTAATTGAGCAAATCTTATTCTCCTTAGAATAGGAAGAACTAAATATTTTTGAACTATTAAACTGTAAATATTATTTTCAAAATAGGCATTAATTTATTTACTTTTTATATATTATATCTTTGGTTCTTGGAAAGATACTCTAGTTTTATTCTGATAAAATAAACACGCAGAAACTCAAGTTTTTTAAAAATATTAAACTGTTATTAATATTCAAATTGCTTAGATATTTAAACAATATTGATTTCAATAATTAAATTACAAATATACTAAGTTATATAACATAATAAAATAGAAAAAATACTGGTTCATACAGTTTTCCAATTTTTATCTTAGTTTTTTATATTTTCTGGCCAAATTTAAAGGAGTTTATTTTAACAAAAAAGCATTTTCAAAGTGAAATTTCTTGTAATGATTGTAATCATGGGAATCTTGATTTATCATTTATTTTCAGAATTTGGCTTTGTTGATAATTTTATTCAAAATGTGCATGATTTCAATTTAATATGTCCTCAGTTTTGTGTTTTACTGGGAGTTTTTAAGTTTACATTTGAATAAATTTTTATTAGAATAAAGAGTGAAATATATATATATATATATATATCCATATATCTATCTATATATCTATATATATATATATATATATATCTATATATATATATATATATATATATATATATATATATATATATATATATATATATATATATATATATATATATATATATATATATATATATATATATTTTTATTAGAATAAAGAGTGTATATATATATATATATATATATATATATATATATATATATATATACATAAATTGTCTCGTTAGTTTATTTTTTAAAATTTCAACAACAAATTTAATTTATTAAACAATTTTTAAGAAAGCAGTTTTATTTGTATTTATAATCTCATGAATATATTTTTTATCTTTTTTTCATCTAGTAACTAGCATAGTTAAATGTTATTCATATAAATGAAAATTTCCAAATTTGGTGGAAAAAAGGTGATAATAACACATTGGCTGAAATGATGTTTCATCTCATAATTAACGTTTATAGCAATATTTGAGAGATCTCAGGCTAATTTTAAAAATTAAATATATTTTGATAATATATAGTAAGACAGGGAAATTAACTTTTTTTATAATCATTCTTAGTGGTAAGAGTTAAAAATGCTTAAAAATGGTTAACTTTAGAGGAAAAAGCTATAAGTCTAAAACATCAAACTTCCTTATGTAATAAGTTTCTCCTGTTTGTAAATTTTTTAAATGATTCATATGTACATTCAATAGAAGAGTTTATTGCTTTAAGTGTTGTAATATTAATTCAGAAATTTCTCTATTTGGTATTTTAATTCTGTGTTAAAAATATTGAATTATGAGTCTAAGTTATTTATTTAAAATAAGAATCTTGCTTTATCTTTATCAAAGAATTAAATGCTATAAATTGTATTTTTACTTATGATCTTCTATTTTTCTAATTACAAAGTAAAATGGATATAAAATACATTTTTATGTAGCATTCTATGTGTTCAAAATAAATTCTAAAAATAAGAATTTCTTAAAATGATGGGCTTAAGTGTTCAGAATACTTTCTTAAAATAATGAACTTTTTCACAAGCATTTTTGAATGCAGTCTATCACTTTCAGTTAGCAATATGAATTAATTTTAAAAATTATTATATTGCAAGCTATCGCTATTAGACTAATCAACAAAAATGATATGATAATAATACATAATTAGATTACACTTTATAAACACTGAAAAGATAACAAACAATAAAAAATAGAGATTAGAAAAGTAATTGACATTTGATTTTGACAAGTTATCTTAAACCATGGTTCATTTTAGTTAAGATAAAAAGTTATAAAATATTTTGTCAAAGTCTCAAAAGTGTTAATTCCATTTGCAATAGGTACTCCAAAGTTAGTCTTTAATGTTAATAGTTGCATGCAATATAATGTTATTTTTGCGATTTTGTTCCAGCTAGGCCTTGAAATATGGGTTGCACTGCTCTTCATTTTAACTTCAATGTCATTTGGAGTGGAGCCCAATTTCTTCAGTACACACGTGCCATAGGTACCTGTTTATAGGGTAAGCAACCGTTCACAACCATTCATACAATGAAAGTGCAAAGGCAAGAGAGACATAAGGAGTAAATTCATATCAAAACTGCGAGATTTAACCTAAGACCTTCCTATGAGCAGTCAGGTATGTGACCACTAGACAGGATGGGCGGCTGAAATATAAAATTTCCTCTTTAAATGAAAAAAATATCTCCAATTACTATAAGATAATATCAGACAATATCTTATGTAATTTCATAAACTTTGGAAATTAATTTCATAAACTTTGGAATAATTTTATATTAATATATTATTGTAACAAAAAATTAGATATGTAACTTAAGAATAAACGTCAATATTTTTGTATTTATTTTTTATATTTCATTTGTCACGTTATTTGTTCCTAACGTTACCAGCTGCAAGTTAATAAATTGAAGAAAAACTCAAACCCTATGTGGCAGATTCATAGTAGAAAAATAATGAGATTCGTTTTCTGATACAAGGAAAAAAAGCAAGGGAAAAGTATATAGGAAAAAAGATGGTTGGCATTTCAGACTAGAGCAGATTTTTCTTCTTATAGACACATATACCCATTTCAACAACAAAGCACATGCCTTTATAATTGATCAGTGTTTAAGGGAAATATATCAGTTAAAAAATCTTTACAAATTCTTTTCAATTGAAAAATCCAAAGAAAGTAAAAAATATTTTTTTAACATAAATGTTGTTGATTCGTTTTTAAAATACTGTCAGCTTTCCTATTTCGGATATTGCTTTTACTCGATAGAGAAACTGTTAATAAATGTGAATTTACTTTAAAGTGTCTTTCAGTATTATATTTTTATTTTTCATTAGGCAAAATTTATATACTTTCAAGTCCTAGTCTCTTTATTATTATTTTAAAGCTAATACCTAATTTGAGTTAGGAATATACATCACTTGATAAATTTTATTTTTGCTAATTTAGTTAGTAAATTTGCTGATTATTTGACTTGGATTTTTAGGAAGGAAAAAAATTTTAAGCACTAAGAGCTTTTAAATCCAATTTGATGATAGTTTTTGTTTCAATGTAATATATTTTGTGTTACAGCGGAGAGATTAACCGTAGTGGCTTTTAGCAGCATCACATAATAATAATCAATATCACGAATCTGTGCATTTTCTCACCTTTTTGCGTGCAATAAGCACACAGCAAAGAAATCTACTATAATAGTTTCTTCTTACATATATCACCCAAATAACTTTTGAGGTTTTGCCCAAATTTCGAATGATGCAATGATTTCACTTTTAAATAATTTTGAACAAAAAATGATTTTTGACGTACAAGCATACTATTATTTTTCACAGAGAGGGTAAAATTTATTTTAATTTTAATAACAGTTTATTTGATAAAAAAATAAAGAAAAATGGGAAATTATTAAATGAAAGGATATTACTATGCTTATTCGTGTACATGTTAATATGTGACTGCCAAAGTTTTAACACTGATGTGACGTGGATGTGGAGTGGAGGGTGCCAGCTCAGATGTGAACTCGTCACCTGACTGTGATTCAAACGTATTAGGTACCTACTGATGAAAGAGTTTTACAAACATGTTAACTTTAAGGTACGTGCATGGGCTCGCCTGCATCGCTATGTATGTCTGTAATGCTTAAAAACTTATGCATATTTTGCCTTATATTCTTAAAAGTACCAATATAGTAAATGTATCTGTTCGAGAAGAAGGATTCAATTGTTTGATTTAATAATACTGTAAATGTACAAATCATATGTATTATTGTCATTCATTATAACCTACAAAATAAAGGGTTTTTATTGTAAATGTAAGTCTGAAGTGTAAATTAAAAAAGAGAAGCAATCTGTAATTTACAAAGTAAAAATAGTCTGATATTTAAGCTAGAGTAAAATGAAGGTATCACAATTTTAGCAGCATGTGTTAATTTATGAATTAGAGAAGATTTATATAATCAGTTACGAAAACATATATCTCTTTAGTAACACATAAAACATTCATTTAAATTGGAAATAATTCCTAATGGAACATGAGTACTGAAGTCTCCTATCAAATATTATAGAAAGTTTTAGCATTCAGTTAATTAAAATCTGGCTCATATTGCATATTATAGATTTCTTTAACACTTCGCGTGTTTTTATAATTTACCCAATAATAATCCTTCACACATTCGTATATTACTTTTATTGCTTTTATATGCATTCATAGTGCATTTTTACTGGTATTTTAATGATTCATAAAATTCTTATTTCATTATTTATTATTAAATTAATAGTATGCAACAAAAATGTATATATTTTCAAAAATGATTTTATATATGAATGTATTTGGATGAAAATTATTTTAAACTTTTGTAAACATTTTTAACGAGTTTTTTAACGTTATGTTAATCATCTAATTTTTAAATTTAACTATCATTTTCTTTCAATATACCTCGAAATAAGTGTATGGTGAACCGAATAAAGCGATACAATACTTTTAAATAAATAAAAAAATATTTTGCTCTTTTTATTCTGTATTTATCTTTAATTGAAAAAAAAACTAACAATGGTAACATTTTTTGTTTTTTTTAATTTCTTATATAATTGTATATTATATGATTTATATATATATATATATATATATATATATATATATATATATATATATATATATATATATATATATATATATATATATATATATATATATATATATATATATATATATATATATATATATATATATATATATATATATATATATATATATATATATATATATATATATATATATATATATATATATATATATATATATATATATATATATATATATATATATATATATATATATATAGTATATATATATATATATATATACTACTTACATCCAAAAAAGTATTTTCTAAATTGCAATTTTTCTTTTATTTTTCCTTCAAATTACACAGTGGGGTGATGACGTTGTATAATCAGTTAACCGCAATTGACAAGATAGAATATAATTTCATATATACTTCACATTTACTTATTTTATAGAAAGATGGTAAATAAAATAATTTGACCCATTATTATTAAATTATATTTTTTTCTTTTAATTTTGTTTGACCTAGAATTAAAACTTATAATACAATAGTACTTTATAGAATAAATTATTTTTACAAAATCTTCAAACATTCATTTTACACTAAATTATTAAGTTAATTATTCATATTTACAGTTAGGAAACCATAAAGTATTTATAAATATACCCCCAATTACTTTAAATTTCTATTAAAGCGATTCAAATTTTGATTGCTTTCCAGATATCGAGCTTCATAAAACGAAAAACTTAATTTTATAAAAATAATTTTGAATTCATTATTAGTGTTAGATAGCCACTTATTCAAACAATTTTTTAAAGTTAAAAACAACAGTTTTTAACAAAATTTATGAATTGCTTTCTGTAAAAAAATAACTTAATTTATCTGGTATAATATAAATTTCATTTGAGAATATAAAAAATTACAACGATATTGTTTGTATAAATTTTGAACTAAAACACAATTTTTATTGTTTTTGAACATCAGAAATGTATTCGATTTCAACATTAATTTGAATTCTTTAATAAAATTATTATAAGCAATAGTTTATTATTTTTAAATAGCAGTAACTATTAGAGTAAATCATTACTTTTATGAATCCTAAAGAGATTAATTCATTTTTCTTGAAATTAATAACATTAACAGAATCTCAAGTATGGAGTATTTTACACTAGCAACATGTATTTCACCTAACAAAGCATTGTCTCGGAGATCATTATTAGAAAATATTTCTACTAATCACCACTCCCAGTGTCCAATAAGTGCAATGGAGTTAATGATTTACTGTTGCAGTTTCTGGGAACTTAATGTCTCAAAATAATCAGCTGAAAATGGTACGGTTTTCCATTGCAGTAAACTTACATAACTTCTCGGTAATAGTTATCGAAAACAATTAGTCGGTGTTGCTTAAATTCATATCGAAACTTATAATTTGAGTTTGAAAATATGGGTTTAGTGTTGGAAACATAAATTTTAAAAATAATTGAGCATAAAAATTTTTTGTTTGAATAAATAAACATGTTTTAATTTCCATATAAATGAGTATTTTCATCTTATACGCTGATAGAAAAAAATTAACTTTATTATAGATCTTTAATTTGAATTTAAAAACATATATAACTATTTACAGATGTCCCGAAATGGTCTAGTAATTATATATTTTAATCTAAAAGATTTAAAAAAAATCAGATTTATATCAAATACTGAGATTAAATTTGTGCATTTTTTATTAAATGCTTTTCAAGAATGTGGATATATAAAGACTAACGAAATTCATTTTTAACCTGAATATAAAGATAATATTGAAGACTCATAAATTGTGTGATTGCAAAGCTCAATTATCCAATAGAAGAATTATTTATTTTACATTATTAGAAATTTCAATTTGTTGATTTTCGATAAAATGTCTAAAATAATCTTACCGAGGCCAGTGGACAGCTTCTTGGGAATCGTAAATTTGTTCGCTTTTGACTGCTCATGATTATTGGGAAAAAGATGCTGTACCTAATCGTCAATGCGGATATGTGCTTGATAATTTTCCACATTAAAATTATTATTATTATTGTATGTGAACTTGGGTTATATATATTATGAATGAAAAGTCCTTAACAAAAGTATATAAACTGTGTTATGCAGTGTTAAATTTTAATATTTATGAATATTTAAAACCTTTTTCAAGTGTTCAATTATTCAATATTAGGTATCAAACTATTTAAATAATTATATGTTGAGGTTTTATTAAATTAAAAATATTTATGCATTGTGCTTTATATATACAAAATATAAAATAAAGTTATAAGCATTCAGTATATTAAAATAATCTTTAATTAACTTAAGAGGAAATCGAAATGTGACAACTGAACATTTCTTACGGTAGGAGTAAGCAAAAATGCACTATTTGCATAAATGTTTTTAAAACTATATGATGTACAAAACTTTTAAAAAATATAGAACTGTTTCAAAAATTTTACAAATGAAAATTACACCTAAATTATATGGAATGTTTATATCCTAAAATATTTTAAATTTAGCTAACATTAAATTATTTTCCTATTAACAAATTTCAAGAATTTAGCAAATTCATCAAATAATAATTAGCAATAAAGTAATTTATTGAATATTTTTAAATTTAGCATTATGAATTTTAAATATTTTACCCTTAAACCTATTTCTCACTTCCCTCCAAAAATATAAGGAAACTGAAAGCTTAACTCGACATAAAATTTATTAATGAATATTTTCACGAACAATTAAAAAAATTTTAAATTGTTCTTTAGGACCATTTTTAATTGTTAAATTATTCTCATTATGTTGTTTGAATAAATCCATATTTAAATATCGTTACGAAATGGATTTTCTTGATACTTTGTTTCAGAATGTAGAATTAGCACTTATGAGGTGATATTTGAGAGTTACACTTATCAGGAGATTTTTCCCCCAAAACATTTTATTGAAAGTGTAGAAAAGATTGAATTACAATGGATATTTATTAAAATGTCTCGAAAGGTTCTATTGAAAATGTTTCTCTTTATGATTATTTAATTGTATCTCTTGGTATGATAAAAATAGAAAAATGCCGTTTAGCAGCTAGCAACGTAACAGAACGGAAACTAATAGCAAAATATTTAAGTACTTTAAATGAATCAAAACAATTTCTGAACGAGTTGAGCATTTTTTACAATGCTTTATTTGAAAATGTTCCTTCTCCGTAAAGTACTTTTGCGTGAGTTACGTTAATTTCTTCTACTTTTAAGATAACTTTCGTTTGGTGTCAAAAAGTATTAAGTTAATGGTAGATTTTCAAAATTCTGATAATAGTTTTATTATTGAAATTATGAACACGTTAGAAGTACTCAATTGTTATAATTTATTATATAAATCTAATATATAATATATATTAATCATTTCATAATAATTCCATACATAATTTATCATTTCATATATGGCAGATTTTATTTTATAAAATATTCAAGTGAAAAGATTTTAGAAATATTTCCGCCCTTATGAGATGTTCTTAGTATTCATTACTTACATATTTTGTGTTTGAAAACAACCCAACATTTATATTAAAATAATTATGATAAAATGTCTTTTATTCACATAAAATTACGGAAATTATGAAATGCTTAGTTTATACTCAGTAGTTAAATATTTTCAATTTAACATTGATCATAATGATTTTATATAATTTTTTTAATTATAACATGCAAACGTTCCTGAAAAGAAAATATAAGCAAATACATAATCACGCAGTGTATATTACAATTGAGTTTTGCCTTTTAATTTATCAAATATATTTTCATAGAAGCAAACGAATAAAATTTTGAATTCATTTAAGAATCTTAAATGAATTCATAATTTTCAGTATTCAAATATATAGTTATATATTTAACTCATTTAGATTTCAATAAACTTAACACTTTGAATTTTACATGAATATATCAATAAAGTGGAAATATGTTTCAAAGAAAATCAATTAGAAGGAACAATGTACAAGTAATATGTCCTGCTTCGGTTATATAGGAAGATGAAGTTACAAGCACCCAAAATGAACAGAACCTGAACCCCAAAAAAGATGATCCAAGTATAAACTTACAGGCAGTAAATGATTACTTTTCTAATTGCTCTGAAGCAAAGAGGCTACAAGATAAAAATATAATCATTGTAGGCTAGATTGTGGATGACTTATATAACCTAATGATAATCAAGAAATCATTTGGGAAAAAAATTTAGGATATTTGTCAGAAGGAGAACGAAACGAGGTTACATCTTACCAACAATTTTAAGAGAAGAGGAAAAATTACAGAAAAGCAATTAAGGAAATCATAATTCAAAGCATAAACGTTCCTTTTGTTATACAAAAATCCAAACCGAAACTAAAATTCAAGATAATAGCCAGAAAATGCTTAAAACTATTGAGGACAATATCGATATCACGAATATTGAAAAACAGTGCTTAACAAGTATTTAAAAAAATGAATTTCAAAGTCATTGAAAATTAATCCTAGGTCTAACGTTATGTATAGTAATATGTAAAAATTAGTTTAGTAAATTGGTTGTTCCAAATGATCAAAACAATCTTAAATCTTAAAGATTCATACCAAACACTTGAATAAAAAAATTTCCAAAATATCAACTAAGGGAATTTCTAAGCTAAGTTTTTTTTACTTATTGAAAATCAACAATTAAATATTGAGGGTTCAACTTGAAAAAAACCATTACAAAACTAAGGAAATATATAATATTAAAAAGGGGTTGATAGTATCGAAACTGAAAGAATATATATCTCAGAAGAGAAACAAGTAGAAAAAATGATAGCAAAAACAATATCCATTCCATTGTAGAAAAATAACGTTTTTTAACACTATTGAATTAAAAAACCACAACAATAAAAGGAAATTGAACATGCTGTGAAAGAACTAAATAAAATTGACCCTAATACCCTAAACTCCTACTTTAAATGAAGCAAGTGTTCATGTAATTTTTCATTGATAATAGTGAGACAATATAAATTAATTAAACGTTGTTACAATTGCCCAAAGTTATGCCACGCAGGAAAAAAAAGCTCCAAACGAAAACCATCTTGTGGTCATTCTGCAAGAAATTATAAAACAATGCCATGCACGAAAGAAGCGTCCAGATGTATAAATTGTAATTAAGCTATAATCGGGGCTTAAAATTGAATCTTAATATAAAATACCCAGAATATTGTATTTCTTTTCCAATCTGCAAATATAAACTTTGCAATGACTAACAATTCTACAAAATTTGCAGTATGAAGCAGAAGCATAAAAACATACACGTAAAACTTGCTAAATCTAATATTCTACAAATTACTGTAATGTATCTCAATTCATATATCTTTATCATTCAGAACCATATGTTCGATAAAGGAAACAGTTATTAACTTCTCAAATTACATTAAAATCACTGGACAAATACAGAATTTTGTTGTACTGAGTTATATCCAAATACAACAAAATCACTTTTTATCGAATGTTCATAGAAAGGAGGATTTCTCATATCTCAGGTAATTAGAGAGGAAACTTCATTCAGAAAAATAAGCTCAAACATGCGTCAGTCCATAGAAATTTCTCCTGAATATTACAGGTGCATTAACAGCAACTCATACTGGCGCTGTTTTAATTATAACAGGCTCTTCATTTAAATATAAAAGCAGGGTCAAAGTTTATCACATAAACCTAAACGGGGAATTTTCTGTTCTTCAAATTAGTTTTCCTTAATTTGAACCAAGCTAAATTGAGAATTAATTGAGAAACTATTCACTTGGGTTTCTTTAAAGTAAGCAAGTTAATAAACAGGACACTTCAAGTAATGCCCATAATTAATAAAATAAAGCCATTAATGGGTAAATAGATGATTCAAAAATGGAGAAGGATATATATAGTCCTTGTTGACAAGACTACAAAATCACTCCTAAAAATTCAATTGGAGCCAGAAACTTGGGAAAGATAATTCAGTGTTTCAATCAGTACTTTATGTCATAAAAAATGCAATTCAGTATGCTGTTAACAAATATGCTGCCTTTACCATTCGAATTGTTAGTCAATTTAGTCTAAAAGCACCAGGTATTTACTTAAATTAGCCCATTAATTTATGATATTCAGCTGATTCTTCCAGACACAAGCAATGTCATTTATGGTTGGGTAAAAGCTCCCCATAGGAGTATTTGGCAATAAAGTGGCAGATGAAATTGCTAAACAAACTGTAAGTTCAAAATATGTTCCATTCAGTCTACTTATAGCAAGAATTTTAAATAATTGAAGATACAAAATCAGAGACTTTTTGAAGATTGTATTCAAAGCACCTGTCAGTCAGAACTGGAAAACGGTACCACGGTATGAAATATATATCTCATGATACCATAAATCGAAAGAATATTCCTTAACTGGATTTGAAATATAAAGTTTTTTTTTCACTCTTCATGAGGAATTTCTCTTGTATTTTTATGGTGTCAATATTTCTTTCTCAAACGATTGCAACAGCAACTCAGGAGGTAAATCCCTTCATTATCTAATAACTTTCTCATTAAAAACTGATTTTCATCTTTCTGCACCAAGAAATTAGTAGGTAATAAGATGGCAACAGATAGTTATTAAAAACAAAACATCTAAAATTTCGACCACACATTAAATGGCTTCCAATGTAAAAAATGAAAGTTAAACTTACTGGTTTAAAATTCTGTAATAATTTTCTAAAAAATATTTTTACTCTTTGAACTAAGTTTAGTTGAAATACTTTTCATTCTTTATTGTACTTATTTATTTTTCTATCAATTTATAGATTTTTTTGATTATGTATTTAAAATCTTTCTTTAGCTTAGTACAATTGTATTACTTATACTATTAATTTTTACTTTTGTATTTCTACATTGAAATTTTATCTTTAAACCATTATAATGCTATGTAAATCACGTTATTTGCAGTTTTCGTGTTGATAGAGAGAGAATAAAATAACCAAATATTTATTTTATTCTCTTCGTTACCAATATAAAAACTATAATTTATTTCAGTACATCTGTAATCGTTATTTTTTATTATTTCCACTAATGGCATTCTTTGTTGAAATCCAAAATTATTTTAATCAATTATCTCTTTGTTTTCTATTATGTGTTGTGTGATTACATGCATAATTTCATGCAATAATCTACTTCTCTATATTGTTAGCACTGTCATACACACATAAAATCATTATATTTAAGTACTATTGTTATATAACCTGCACCATTTAACAGTTATGTTATATGACTTACTGTTTTCTACTTTTAGTATATTTTACAATTTTGTGGAACTTAGTATGTTATGTAATGTAGCTTTTAGTTTTACTTCAACGTTATTCTAATTATTTTACATAATGTAATTGTTTTGTCTAGATAATTTGTAGATATATTTTTTATTCTTCTTGTAATTTTAAACTTTCCAACTGCTTTTACTCAAACTGTTAAAACTCGTTTGTAATTACATCCAAGAAAGTTCACTTGTGTCCAAGTTCGTATGAAACTTTCATATAAAGTAGCAATTTAAAAGTTTCGTAACACATTATTTTCATAATCTCGCATTTATGATGACATTAATTGAGAAAATGCTTAATTTTTTTAGTACGTAAATCCGTAAATATGCCCATCTGTTCTATTTTATCAGCTTTAAAATTTTCTTTTGAAAGTTAATTTTGAAATTATGAATTTTATTGTATATATTTTATCTGTGTGTTATAAATTAATATAAAAAGATTATATTTTATTATTGGTAAAAATATATAATGAACAATTTATACGTTATGAATAATTACTGAACATGGAGTAATATGAGATTTAAATCATAAAATTTCATCCATTCTAGGTAATGTACCCTAGAAACATACTGAACTTAGTAAAACATATCATATTAGACACCGAGATGAAACAAATTGAATGTTTACATACAATATACGTTAAAAGTATATACACACTTTAAAAAGTCATAGAAAATTTATGTTCCTTTCTACAAGGTTCAATTGCTAAAAATGGAAAATTTAAAGTCCAATTTGAAACATAAAATTGTTTCCAACACATATGTGACTATTATTGAATAGGGTGGCCTTCAGCAACAATACATATTTGAGAATGAGTCACCACTGATACTGTACATTGCACAAACGTGGCCAATGGATTTCAGTGAACATAACTTGAATCTCATTCGAAAGTGCACTAAGGTTATGTGATTTAAGTTTGTACACATAACCTTTTGCTGTGTTTCATGGGAAGAAATTCAGCAGTGCAAAGTCTAAGAAGAGTGGAAAAATCTCGATAAGCTTCCTGTTTCTTTTCTTTAACCTGTCAAATTTTGATCCAATTATTCTCGGGCGTTGCAGTGGTAGTGTACCATCTTATTGACACTCAATCAATACCGTATAGTGTAAGAATGCCAGGGAATATGTTAAGAATTTTTATGTTAGATCATCAAATACTGTTAAGCACGTTTCGGGTGTTATATTACCTTAAAAATGGAAAAGCTAAGAAAAGCTATTTGTAGGTGATGCAGTGGTTTTGATCAGAAAGCATCCCAAAGAAATATATTTGCCTTCGTTTATGTTATTAAAAGTAATTACATTTATATACGTTTAACAAAGTTTCCTTTATTTATTTTGAAATTTCAAAAAATTTCTCTGTAAAGGTTTTTTATAATTTTGTTGTTACAAATTATATTTAAAACTTGTTTAGATATAAATATAAAATATATATTGTTAATTTTTTTAAATTTTTACAGTCACCTTTTCAGATAATCATTCAGTTTAATATAATTAAATCTGTAATTGAAAACTTAGAGTGCTTATAGACTCTTGTATGTCATCGTCTCAAAATAAGTTTCAATAGATTTTGAAATATTATGTTGATCTAAAAGGGATTCCTTCCCCTTTTAACATTAATATTAAATTGCTGTAACATTTTTTCAGAAATACTTCACATTTATTTTATGTGTCATACATAAAATCACTCTTTTCAATTACACAGAGTTTGCACGTGGTATTTTTCAAAAAACTATTCTAGACCATCTTCTAAGTCTAGAATAGTTTTTTGAAAAATGCCATCAAGTACATCTTCTAGACATTCAAGTAAAAAATAAATGCTTATATATATATATATATATATATATATATATATATATATATATATATATATATATATATATATATATATATATATATATATATATATATATATATATATATATATATATATATATATATATGTTTGTGTGTGTGTGTGTATGTATATGTGTATCTAAGATAAATTGAAAATTTTATTTCCATCACGATGACAAAAAAGAGAGAGGTGATGAAGTTAAACTTATGAACTTGAATATGTGATACAAAATTGCTTGATAAATGAATTATTTGATTGTAACGGAATGTAAAATTGTAAATAAAATTACATTAGTTCCAACTTTTAAGATCAGGCATAACAATAGGATTTAGAGAGCGATAATAAATAGCATTATTTATTAAGCATATTTATATCGAATATATGAATTGCCTTATCATTCTAACCATTATTTTAAATTGAATTCTTGTTATATTAATATCAATTCATACAAGCAATAAAATTCACAATGCAATTTAAAATAATGTTTAAACTGTCGTCGACGATTTTCATTCAATAGTTTCCCCTTTTATTTAACCTTTTATTTTAATCTGATGATATATATATATATATATATATATATATATATATATATATATATATATATATATATGTGTGTGTGTGTGTGTGTGTGTGTGTGTGTGTGTTTTTTAAAAGAAAAATTATAGTTTTTGAAAACAAACCTAGTGCACCATTACAGTTTCTTATAAAAACAAGTCTTTTTGTCAATGTGTCACTAATGGAGATATTTACATCTAGTTTCTGACGAAATATTTTCGTGGAATTTTGTTAATTACTCATATTTTACCATACGAAATCATGCCATAGATTTACTCTTAAATCATGGCATAAAATAATTGTGTCTTAGTTGCATTAACTTTCGCGCGAGTATGCATTGAATAACAATAAAGTAATAAGTAAACTGATTACATTGTTATTCAGTACTATGCACAAATTATACCCTTATTTGTTCAGCGTATTGTAAAATGGAAGTGTTCATAGAATAGTAAGTTTCCTTTGAATTTTTATGGTAATATAAATTTTCTAAAAAGATTTTTATTAGTAGGGAGGAAACGTAAAAATGAAGTTAGGAATATTATGTTTAAAAATATATGAATCAGAGAAATTACAGACTACATATGTTTTTATTCATGAATTAGCTGTGTATTGAATTGGTATAAGTTTACATGAATAAAACACAGTTCTGTTGTAAGATGGAAGTGTTCATAGAATAGTAAGTTTCCTTTGAATTTTTATGGTAATATAAATTTTCTAAAAAGATTTTTATTAGTAGGAAGGAAACGTAAAAATGAAGTTAGGAATATTATGTTTAAAAATATATCAATCAGAGATATTACAGACTACATATGTTTTTATTCATGAATTAGCTGTGTATTGAATTGGTATAAGTTTACATGAATTAAAAATATAGTATATTATTAGTAAGCATTGCTGATGTACTAAAATGTAACGCGCGTGATTAATGCATTAAAAATTATAATATTTGCTTAAAAATATGAATAAAACACAGTTCTGTTGATTAATTAAAAACTTTAAGTGTATTGTAAAAAATCAATACTCATTGGATAGAAAAAGTAAGCTATTATAAAAAATAATCATGAATTTAAATATTGATATTTAATGTTATGCTAACAAAATTTAAAAGTAAGAAAACTTATTTATAGGACATAAATTTCTTTATTCACTTATTAGTTAAAAGTTTTCCTAAACTACTAATAACAAATAGATATTTTAAGGTAAAGATTACTTCAAGCATTAAGTCTATGAACAAGTTAAATGCTTATTAACGGATTATTTTGAAGCCGACGCTTCAGTTGATATTTCAAAGTTGTTTTGGATATATTAAAACGTAAGTATTGATGATTTGCAATTTTGTTTTGGTACCCAATTTACATTAACCGTAAATGCAAATTTAATAGTAAGATAAAAGAATATGTAATCATTTCATGTAATATTATAAATATTTTAAATTAAATGGAAAATAATTTGTATTCCCATATGCTAAAATTCTTCGTTCATATTGAAAACTAAATTGAAATATAAATGAATCTTTTCAAGTGCCAGAAAACACATTTCAAAGTTGATTGATTCCATCTATAAATTACATGTAAACTATCATTCATATCATATAAGAATGTATGAAAAGGATTTTTATATGTTGTCATTCAACAATAAGTGATTCAGTATATACAGCTCTAACTGAAATTTTTTAAAGAAAAATATTAACACAAGATTCTTTAAATTGTCATTGTTTTACTTTAGTTTGGTTACATTACGTCTTAGCATCTTCTTTCAACAAATACAGAACTCACATTCTTTTGTATTCATGTTTGAATCAGATGGAAGGTTTTTCCATAGTAGTGTTCCATTTTTTAGTTCTTTCTTTCGCTATTGCCAATAATAATGAATTCATCACACAATTACTCCTAGAAATCATAAATAACATCCTTAAGTGAGACATTTAGGTTTTCACAGGTGTCAGTAAAATCAATGTTCTTTGCTGGTAGCAGCATCTGTATTGGAATTCTAAAAAACTATTTTTTATGATGATGTAACCCAGAATTGTGTTCCACTTTCAGTAATGAGCTACTTGCTATTGATGGAGATCTTAAGTCCATTCTGTAAGAAAATAATTATGAGGACCTTTTGAGATTTTCTTGGCATCCACAACTCAATGCAACATCTCTAATTAGATTCACTTAAAACAAGTCACGTTATCTTACTAAAGGTGAAACTTATTTTAGTTCAACCTAACATATACATAGAGTAGATTCCATTCCTTTTAAAACTTTTATGTAATAAAATAGAAAGCAATTTTTCTAAGTTGTCACCCAATTTCTACTTCTTTAAAGCACATCTACTAAATGACGTAATTTTTTTTTTTTTTACAAAAACATTGCAAGTTAAAAAAATGGCTGGTTATCCCTACTCTCTGCTGGTACAGGAATAGTAAACCAAGCTTATGTCTAACACTCACATGTTACAGAAAAATCTCAATTTACTCTTACCTACCTACGTATGACTTGCTTTAAGTTTTCCGTGGGTGAGAAGTCCTACCCTGGTTTTCCAAAAGGTCACCAAAACAAGGCTTCTGCATATCACATGTTGGAGTATTTGGATCTTCTTTGGCAAAAAAAAAAAAAAAAATGTTTTCCTCTTTCCTTTTCTTCGACTTTTCAACGGGCTGCAGATTCATAGATTTCGTTCTCATGGATTCAAGTATGGAATTCCAGCCAATCTGACGAAATATGACTGAGTTGGAGATTAGAAACAAGAAAGTTTTAAAGGAAATTTTATTCCATTTAAATTATTTTATGTAACACTATAACTCTTTCACAAAACAGCCTTTACTAACTTATAAAATAGTACTTATTTTAAAGCTCTTAGGTGTCTAAAATGACGAAATCATTGCTATGAGAAATTTATTTATTGTAGCTCTGAATTCCTTTTGAATGCATAAGATTTTTAGCTAATGCTGTTATATTAATTAATTTTTAGGCACCAAACAAGTGGTAAATGTTTGACTGGTATCCATCATTGATATTCTTAATGCTAAAATAGTAATTTGGTATTTTATTGATGTTGATAAAGTAATTTTTACATGATTCTCGATGGGCAGTTTCCCAAGACATTCTGACTTTCATTGAAATAGATAAGTAATTTATATATCTTGAAAAAGAATACGTTTTCTATTTGCATACACTTTTCTTTATGTTTTCTTAAGGGAAAGACATTATACTTGGAGTTTCTTAGAAATTAATTGCATTTTCCTCTTCCTCGTTATAAACAGGATACGAGTTTCAATTATAAAAAATTTTTCTTAAATATGTGTGTAAAATGTATCTTATAAAAATGTGTCTTAGATATTGTAGTACACAGTATCTTCTATGTACATTTGCCCTTCTTCTTCCGTTTTTCAAAAAGAAATGCATATGAAACAATCTTAATATTTAGTATGAAACAAATGTAGTTGAAAGCTGTAAACTTGTAAAAATTCTCCTATAGACATTTGTAAAAAACTTTTTCAAAATATTTTTGATGTAATATAAATAATGTAAACTAAGCATAAAAATAAAAAAATCCAACAATATTAACATTTTATCAAACATATCATTTAATGACGTTCATTCAATTTAAAATTAAATCAAATTTTATGTATACAAACAAGTAAAATAAAAAACTCTACTTTTATTTAAACTAAATTAAAATAAAATATAATACTTTAATTTTGTTTGAACCATAAAAAAATCTAAACTATTTTACTCTTTCAAATGCATTCATAATCAAACCTTAGGATTAATAGCTGAAAATATTATTTTAATCCAATATTTATCCTTATATATTATAAATCAGTAATGAAAAAATAAACTGATGATTAATACAATAAAAATAAAATCCTAAAAATTATCAACATCTCTAAGTGCACTAAGCAAAACATTCAAATTTGAAGTTGAAAAGTAAATCAACTAGGAGATGGATGCTGCAGAGAAACTAATAAACATAAGAGAATATTACCTAGGTAACCCAGATTCAATAGGACTCATTTGCATCCTTTCAGTGCGAGACAATTTATTTTTTCCTCTCATTCATTTTCTTTGCAGATACACTCAGCTTTTTATTTTATTGGTTATTTTTCTAACATCAAGTTAGAGTTTATTTTCCATAATACTGGGTATATGTCCTAAGTTCCTACTGTTAGTTCTGGTATGACTAGATGGAATTCAAAAGATAATTTGTTCTTTTTTATTACATAAAATCATTTATCCCTCTTTATAGAACAATACAATGTGCATAAATTCTTATAATTTTTTTAGTTTAATTACAGTTTTCAATTATCTTAATATCTTTATGAATACGAACTTTCACATTTGCTGTTAGCGATGTTTTCGAAAGTGGTATTCATAAATTATCTTTAGTATTTTGTAATGGAATATCGAAATTATAAATTTACTCAAGAATATGAATTATCTTTTAAAACCGATATATATTTCTGTCATACTTTCATTTACTCCGCATGATAATTTTATAACTATGTGATCTCGCATTCATTTGTATTATTTAACTCATACCTCGTGTTTTTATAATTTCTTTTCAACAGTAAGCGAAAGATAAATTTCAGCTTTCATGTGACTCGAATTACTTAATAAAAATAACTGTTGGGCTAAACATTCAAACTAATTTTCTAATAGGCTAAGGTCATAATTTAAGAACTAGTGATTTTTGTGTTTACGATTAATATTAAAATTTTGAATATGCTAAATAATGATAAATAAAAATATTATTCAAAATTTCTAGAAAACATCATTCTATATTGCAGAACTGGTATCATTATTAAAATGTTACAAACGTATCCTTTTGAGAATACTTTGGTAAACATTTTAACATTTTTTTCCTAAGCATTTTCACAGGGCTTTTATAACTTGTAATTATTAATAACTTGTTATAAATAAAACGCTTAATAACAATCTAATAATAAAACTTTTACATTATTAATATTTTTATATACGTTCAAACAATATCTCATTAAATAAATAATAAAAGTTTACAACAGTTTTTCTTTTGTGCAAGAAATACGTAGTTTGCCAAAACAAACCCTGCGCAACTTTATGCTCATGTATTGATATTTATAAGCGTCATATTTAATTCTATATTATTACTTTTAATGAAGATATTTAAGACATATCAGCTAAACTTTTAAGGAAATAAACTACTATCAAGGTAAAAGTTTCTAAAAATAAAAATTTATAAAAAATGGTATCAGTGACATAAATGTATAGAATGTGTTAATAAATTAAACTATATATTTATTATTCATCAAAAAAATCGATTCATAATAATGTTTTATAGTATGTATATTTTGCAATATGCATTTCGTTCTGTAAATTGTTATTCATATTTTCGTAATATTATCAGTCGTTAGGACATAAAAATTTTAGCGACAGAAGTACAGAATACTATATCAATGGATCTTAATTTTAGGAATTTAACAATTTACGAAAGACATTATTTTATCATATTTTTTTCATAATCAGAGTGACAACACACATGGTTAGGGCAAGGTGAAGTGCTTTTATTCATAGTTATTGCTTCAGAGTATCTCAAATTCGTAGAATGTTCATATGAAACATGTAAAGAAATATTTCATTAAAAAATACACTTATCTACTGAGAAATACTTGAATTTATTCACTGAAACTAATAATGATTAAATAATTTTATTCATATATATTATAAAGATACACACAACACAAATGAAGTATCTTATTTTATTCAACTTTATCTTATGACGTGAAAATATTTCTAAAGCTTTGACGAAGTTCTTATTTTTATTTTCAATTTTTTTTTGTAATTTACACGTAATTTGTAATATCAACCCAATGCAACTAAAACGTATTATACAATAATGTAACCTTATTTTGATATAACTATATGAAATCAAAAAATTATTAAACGTGAAAATATCTATAAAAATGGTCTTTATTTATAATATTAAAATAAATTCTATGCACTTATATAAAACTATAAGAATTATTTTTACTCTCTGAAATCTTTAAGGAAGATTCATGAAGTACGAGATCGTATAGGTTTTCATAATTACTCTAAAAGTAACGAAAAATAAAATCATACAAGTATAAAATTTTATTTTATGCCATTTTTGTTTTATTTCTTTTATTCTAGTTCCAGAAAAAGGAATATAAAAGACGGAAAATGATTTCCCCACATCATCACTTATTTAGTTATAATGATTTGAAGGAGAAATTTTGAGAAGAAACAAAAGAAAATCTCATTTCCTGTTAGTTAGAATTTTTTTAACATTAGAAATTCGGGAAGAGATGGGCATTTGTTTTCATAATAATGCCAGCATGTGGTCTTCATTAAAAATGAATTTCCCTTTCTCTCTGAAAAAGAAATATTTTATTCCCGTAAAATACAGCGCTGAAGAACTTTTGTTAAGTTGAGTATCTGAGTTTTATAGAATTTTTAACTAAGAAGGACTTTACATGTTTTTCGGTAATTTAAATGTTTGATTAAAATAAGTACTTTCTTAAAATTGCAAAAGAAAAAAGGATGATGACGAAATGTAAAATATACATTTTAATAATTTTAAGAGAGAGTTTTTCCTTGATGCGTTTTTCATTTTATTTGAAGCTTTTTAGAGAAAAATTGTTCTTATTAAGCGAGATGTGTGTTTTGAAGCATAAAAATAAATTTATAATTCACACTTTTTTCTACAAAGAATTTTTATTTTGCACTTTCAAATAGAAAATAAAATTTATATCCTTAATTATAAAATTCCTACAAAGTCATTCATCTTTGTATGCAGTAATAATGTCAACCTATAAATATAGAACGGATCTATATAAAGTAAGATAACGCTATTAATAAGCTTAACATTTAGTAAATAAAATTAAACATTTAACTTCTATTTATTTTAAGCTTTTTATATGAGTTAGAATTATATTAAATTTTTAAATGTAGTTGTAATATTATATATCCTGTAAAATTCAAAATAACAATCAACAATTTTTTCTTTATGTGAAATATTTATTAAAAATCTTATTACTTGGAATTTATTTCAATACTTTCTAATATTATTAATTCAGAATAATGAGATTAATCTTTCAATTTAAAATTATAAATCAATTTTCATTTCATAGAAATGTTATTTTATATTGTTGGATTGAATAGTAAATTGTGTTAGAATGAATATGTAAATACTTTTTGGAATAAATTCTCTTATATTTTCGAAAACAATTTTTTTAAATAACTATTGGGTATTTGCTCTCTATAAGCAAATTTTACTAAATAATTTTCTACTAAATAATTATTTTCTACTAAATAATTATTCAAATATGAAAAGGCAAATGCTATAAGCTAAAAAGTATTGATGATATTAAAAATTTAATAATTTTTTCCAATTAATTTTAAGTTTTGCTATTAAGTTTAAATTTTTTAATTAATTAAAGCATTTTCCTAATTAATTTTAAGTTTGAATTATTTTATTATTTGTAAACATAAAAAGTAATTTTTTTTTCATTTTAAATTAAAATGAAAATTAATTCAAAATCTCATATTGTGAAAAATTTAAAAAGAAATAAGTTAGACATGATACAAAAGCTGTGTGTTTGAATGAAAGAGACGTTGATATATAAGCATTATTCTCACCCGTGATTAAATAAATCATATGAAATTCAAAATCTATTTGTTTTTAAGGTTTTTGTAGTTCTAAGTATTTGATTCTAAGATTTTTTTGTCTTCCAAAAGTAGCTTGCTATAATATAAGTGTACAATTTGGAAACGTGAAAGTAGCCACAACCATGATGTACTAATTCATTATTTAAACCAGGATAAAAATATCAATAAATGTTTATAATTTAATATTAAAGCCTGTGACGCAAGCATTCAAAACTAATTTTCACTATCAGTGAAAAAATTTCATTTCAACATTCAATTTCTAAGCAAGGGAAAATTTCGGTCTTCAGAATGCATTCAATATATTAAAATTTGCAGTTAGAGTGTAATTATTCAAATGCCATTTCAATTCATTTTGTTTTATCCAAAGAGAAAAAAATCATGTTAGAAACTAGGATTGTTTAAATGTTCAAGATAAACATCCTATGCAAATTAATGTTTCCAGAAATTATTTTCTTCTATTTATTTTTTAAGACCATTATGTTTTTTGTGCTTTCTAAAAACCAAGATTCTAAGTGTTTGTGTGCTTATTATTGTGTGCAACACTATAGCAAGAACAATCGATTACAAATTGTTGCATCGTTTTCAACATTAATTATTTTTGATGTTTTTCTTTGGATGATATTCATATTTTAATATTTTTTCTTGGTTAAGGGAAAATACCAATCTTTTCATGATCAATGAAATAATTGATTATTTCTTTTCATGACAAGGTAACAATTCGTACATTAAGCATCTGAAGACTTCTAATCAAGCAATCAATTTATTTGTGGGAGTGTGATCAATAAAAAAGAACGAATTGCTAAGTACACGTAAGAAAAGTAAATAACCAGCTACTATCAATTGCATAGGGATACTTTTCAAAACTTCTGCTCATCGAGCTGTGTAGCAATGGAAAATATGATAAAGCACCACAAGTTTTGTTCTTTTAAAGTACTATTTCAGAAAAAAATCAATTAAACTGACATTACCAATGCTTAAATTGAAATGTGTCTGTTTGGGTGTCTCAACAAGAAAAATTTTTCAACTAAATTGTTGGTAAATCTTTAAAAACTTGAGAAAATAAGGTGGATGCAGTTAGCGGTTGACATTGCACGCCATCAAAAATCCTGAAATGAAAGCAATATACTCTGAGCAGCAATGTTGTTGAAATAATTGTCAGACTTATTTTTCATTCGAATTTTAGATAATATGATAACTGTAGGGTAACAGAAGTTAATGTTACCAAATAAAGAAATAGTACAAACTGAAGTAGTTGATTATTTTTTGAAATTTACGAATGCAGTTTGTGTGGTAAAGATATAATACTTAAAATTTGCAAAATTATTCTTAAGATTTTTCTACTGCTGCATTTAAACGCAAATTCATTAATACATTCAAAATTACTAGTCAAATATTGTGGGAAATACATTATTGAACTTTAAAGTACACTTTAAATGTTGGTTTGTAAATGTAATTAATTAAAACCTTAATTATTTCCCGAATAGTCCTGGAAGTATTTGGCGAAATCTTATGCAGAGATATATTCACCTATTCTTAGATTTTTATTTAATTTTTGTCTAATCAGGCTTTGTGAAAAAAATACATGACTATCAGAAGAAAATAATTTTTACCTTTAGGATTATAGCTGAAAACTGTTTAATGAAGTTTCTTAATCTGATATCACAAGATATCATATTAAGGATTTTCATTTACAATAATAAGTACTTCACTTTAAAATATTTCCATAATCCAAATTCAACGTAATTTGTATTGGCATTATTTTTAACTATGGATAAAAACATTTCCATTTTTAACGTCAACTAATTACTCTTTCAAACTTATTTGAGAAGATAACTCAATTTTGTATAACAATTTCAGTGAACATTGAAACTAAAATTTGTTTCACCTGAAAGTGCAGGAGATTTTAATTCTTCTGATCTGTTTATCATTTTTATATTAATTTCAATTCGGAATTATTTTTTATGAATGTAATTCAATAAATAATTCAATAAATTATTCCTCATCTGATAACAATATTTTTCTATAGCATAGATAAATCTAAGCAACGTGATGACAGACACCTTTCGATTAATAGTAATATATCTTGACAGTAAAGAAGAAAATATTTTGGAAAATTCTATCAAAGTAAAAAAAATGTTTCCGGTTAAGTACTCGTATTTTTGAATGTTAATGAAATTGCCAGCCTTTTTTATTATTTCAAATATTAAAATTTATGATCCTGGGGCCTGAGCAGCTACCAGGCGCGTCGGTAGGCGGTGGATCACCGAACGTCCTGTAGGAATGACAGGATAGCCTTGAATATAGAATCAGAGGCCGCGAACCAGCTCCCGTAAACCCTGGTGTTATGCGTTCCGTGCCTAGGGCTAATTGGCACCGCGGTATTGGTGTCTTAACGGAGCCTCTAGTTGCCTGGCAAACTTCTAGAGTAATTTGCCTTGCCCAGTATCTCAGGCAATGCTGGGTGGACTTATATTACCTGAGCTTATAAATTGTTATCTTGTGGCTGAAAAGACACAAGAAATAACAATCCTTCCTGCATCTACAGGTGATGCCTCTGAAGTTGACCTTGCTGAAAAAGACAAGTGAACTCAGAGGCTGTCTTGTAAAGGGGCAGTAATGAATCCTTCACTTGAGGTAGAAATGACCTCCAAACCATCTTCTGGTGAAAGTCAGGAAGCTATCCCTAGTATGACTGACTCTCTGACCAGATGGGACTATTTCAGCAAGACCCTATCTGCTGGAAATGTCATACGCAAGAGGAAACGGCAGAGCATATCATTTATGAATGCCAGGCTCTTGCCCTCCTAGATTAACCTCTTTAGGCATCATCGATACTAGAGAGTTACACCTAGACTCCATTAAAGGGTTATCGGACTTTATTAATAAAGTGGGTGACCCGAGCAACTGGAACTAGGAAACATTGGGTTTGGAGTTAATGGTACAAAATGCTGATAAAAGCAGAGGTGCCCAATGACATACAAACCCAATTCTAAGAAGAAGAATAAGAAGAAGAAAAATTATGATTGGAATTCCCTTTCAGATTTTATTTAGAAATTTTGTACTCAATACTTTTGATCCACCAACTATGTTTACTATTCTTTTATTTATAAATTATAAAAACGTATTATTTTCTTGAAGGATTCTATTATGTTACTTTAGTGTTGCCGCCTGTTTTGTTATAAAAGTATTTTTCTTTTCCTAATTACAACAGTCGTAAGGTGAAATTCTAAAAATTAATCTTACATTTTGTTTCACAGTGGAACCAAATGTTTGCTTTACATTTCAATGGTAAAATATACTTACGAATTAAATTCAATTTATCCTGCTGTTTCATAAATGAAATAAAATTTTGTCAGTTTGCTTACAATAAAGATTATTTTACCTTTATGGTAAGCAAACTGACAAATTGTCTTTATTCATTATTTTCTTCAAGTTATTTTGATTCTGAAACTACATTCAACTTTAGAATAGTAAGTCGTGACTTTTAAAAATTTAAAATTAAAAATCATAATTTTACAGATTTAAATCTATAATTTCTGATTATCTTAAAAAATTAATTTATTAAGACTTATAGCATGGAATTTTAATCATCGCTGCAATATATGGCTTAAAGATTTTCACAGAACACTTGTTAATGTCTAACATCATTAGAACACTTGTTAATGTCTTTCGGAAAAACTGTATTACAATTCACTATGATGATTCGATGAGATATTTATTTTATAAAGATAACAAGCTATTAAATTTTAATATTTCGCGTTGGCATAATGATGATTAAATGCTTGCATATGTGGTATACATCGATTTTTTTAATCAGCGAATGGGATTTTTAGTGGAGCCAGCGAAGTAGTTAATTTATCAAATTATCATGAATAGTTTAATTCTTAAGTCAAGTAATAATGAAAAAATGCTTATAATCTCTAGAAAATATTTGGTATTATTACAAAAGTCAAAATAATTCGAAACTGAGAATTTCAATGTGGAATCACATTATTGTATTTATTTTCCTGAGAAGTTATTATTAATGATTTTTCAGTATGTTTAACAAAATGCATTTGCTACAATTTATGACTGAAAAACATTTTCTGAAAGTAATCATATTAAATTATCTAAAATTAATTTTGGATTATTTTAGGAAACCTTAAAAGGAATAATTATAAATTATGCACTTAGAAATAATACCTATTTACTACTTTTAAATAATAATATTATTCTAGAATAGAAAATTTATTTTAGAATAAATTTTAATAAATTTAAATTGTATTTAGACTTCAACCTATTGAACATTTTTAAGTTTTACTCTTAGGCAAAAAAAGAAAAATGCATACATTTATCTATAAGTTTTATATTTGTAATAATTGTATCCACATCTAGTTAAATTTATTTAGCTAAAACTATTCGGCTAATAATAGAATTGAAGTCAATAATGTTTTTTAAACGTGTATTGCAATCTATGTTATCAAGTTTTTGCATCAACACAATTAGTAATAAAAACTGAAAATTTGTTCTCAATTTAATAATAAATATCTCTCACACATTCTTTCATAAAATTTACTGAATTTTTATGTTATTTCTTACGTAAATGTTCTTACACTCAATTTCTAAATAATTTCATTTTTAAAGATTAAATTTCTAAAGACTTGAAAGTTTAAAGACCTAAGAAATATTTCAGGGAAAATTATGATGTTCTATCATAGCATTCTTCATGGAACTAAATTAATCAAAATTTTAATGTTAAATGAAATACTGTTAAAAATACTCTAAGCTCATAATTTAAATAAACACATAATCACACATTCAGATCCCCGAACAGGTATACGGTCACACACAAGCACAATAACAAACACATACATATATAAACTTTATTTTTCAGTGATAATGTGGTAAATACAAATCAGGTAGGAAATCCTACAAATGTTGAGAAAATTGATCTTAAATTTCGCAAAATGATATTTTTTTAATATTTAATTTAAACAAAGAAATTGAAATTTAATTTAAGCAAGAAAATTAATTTTAAATTTATAAAATATTATTTTCATTTAAGTGCATTATGAATTTATAATGCAATCAAAAATTACCTTTCAAGATAAATCATTCGTGCACCTCAATAGACAGATTTGCTAAAAGCCATGAGGAACAGTTTACCACAGAACCATAAATGTACAGTTTCTGGCCTATAAGCTATTACAAAATTTGATGAAAATCGAATTTTCGTGCTTAATTTTTGCAATGGAAGCAACGAATTGGATTTTATATCTTCTCCTAATTTACTGACTCATATTCTCACAAGGAAAGATGAGCTATGCCTTAATTGATATCAATACAATTATGAACATCGTAGTCATCATTTAGTGGTGATTGTTTAGTTTAATATTTTGAGAATTTGATAATAATAATAAATGAGAACTTATTTTCATTTTGCAAGTACAAGCATTAAAAGTACTAAAACAAGTACTTCAAAGTAGAATTTTCCAAAAAAAACAAGGAACCAACTTTGAAAGAGTTTTTTTTTCAAAAACATCCTCCTTTGTACCGCAAGATTTAAAGATTAGGAAGGTAAAATATATAATTGTGGTATATTTACCTAAATTTATTGCATAATTTATTTCTTTATAGAAATATGTAATTTATAGGATTTTAATTGAGCAAAAAATAGACATTTGCTTAACAGCAATATTACTTGTAACATTATATTTAAATATGAAATATTGTGTAGCAATTAAATTTTACAAGTATATTTAAATTTTTTCTAAATTTTATTCCCTCATTAAATTAAATTTGCCTATCGCATTAAGGTATATTAAGTTAAATGCAAAGATGGAAGTAATAACAAATTGAATTTAAGATATTCATCTTTCATTTAAACTAAAAGATTTGCGTACTGAAAGTTTCTTTTTGATAGCAATGCCTCATCCCTTATAATCAACTGATTTGAATTTTTAGCTATTTTTATCTAGTTTTAAAATGTCAATTAATTTTCGTCCTAAAAGGAAATTTGAAACTCTATTTATAACTCTCCTAATCATATTTATTGATAGGACGTGAAAGTGTTGATAATATTATTAATATTAGAATTTAAGGCTGTAAACACACCTAAGGTATCAAACTTTTCAAAGAAGAGAATTTTTCATAGTTCTGATTTTTATATTTAATATAAGTATTAAGGGAGGGAAATTATTGTATCAAATTTATAGCATAATTTATATAAAAGTCGGTTCTGTATTTATGTCTAAATAAGAAATATTTGGTAAAATATGAAGGTTGATGGAAGCGTATGAAATATTTTTCCTGGTTATATGCCAAGAAAAATATTTCACATGCTTCGAGCACCATTCATATTTTACCAAAAAGTTCTATTTTAGACACAAACACAACAAATGTAATTATTAAAATTCCATGATTCATTATTGAATTTTTTAAAATTTAAATTTGATAAAAGATTATGCAATGAATTTCTGACTATGATTCTTTTTTATCTATATTACAATGTAAAATTAAAAATAAAGTTAAAATATGTTTTTCCTTTTGTCATACTAGTGTACAGAATGATCTCGTAAGAGCATTGATCCATTATGAAAATTTCAAAGTTTATTAGATATATAAAGCAAAAAATATCGAGTTTAAAAAGTTACCGAATCAACGTTGTTCTATTAGATGCATCTGTAGTAACTGTTCGAATAATTAAATAATGAGATTCCATTTTATTCCTTCTGAAAGGTTTGCCAAAAATGATTAATTTTAAATCATGTAATTTTTGTTTTACAGGAAATTAAAATTTAATTTGCCATGTTATTTAAAAATAGCATTCATATTATATAATATAAAAGTGCAAAAAAATTGTTTTTATACCTAAAATTATAATCCACTTGAAGTAGAAATTCCAAAATTACCCAGAGAAAAGTTTTATTTACACTTTGAAATTCAATTTACATTTATTTCACTTACTAAATGAATTAAAAAGGATTCCTTTAAATTATTTACAAGATAAACTGAAGTAGAGCGTTAACTAGCCTCATAAATTCCGAATGCAAGTTTTCTTATCTTCAAATATATAACATTTAGAATAGTAACCAAATAATCAACAAGGCAACTTTCATATTTCTTCTCTAGGTATTTTTTGTGCTATAATTGGTCTATGAATTTCTGGATTGCAACTTACTAAGTTCCGAAAACATAAAAAACTTCAGACGGAAAGATCCGACGATTGAAAAATAATGGTTTTTCTCTTCCAATACGTTATATAAAATAAACAACAAGATGGCTGGCACTTAGGGCAAGTTCTTCCTGCCTCGACACACATGCCGATTTCAGAAACAAAGCACATGTCTTTTATAATTGAATAGCGCTTAAGAGAAATATATCTTATCAGTTAGGAAAAAAAAAACAAAGAGATTCTTACACGATGTTAAAATCAAAGAAACAAAAACAATCTTTGCATCGGGCCTAAGTGCTGTTGATTCATTTTTCAAACGTTGTCTGTCTTTATATTTCAGATATTTCTTTTTACTGATAGAAAAAACCATTTATAAGAAATAGATTTATTTAAAAGTGATTGTCTTCCAGAAAATATTATTAAAAAAATTTTTACCTTTTTTTATAAAATTTTTACGATGTTAAAAACTCCATACATTTTGAAATCAAAATCTTTAAAAATAGTTTAGTATAAAGAATGCTAAAAGAATGTTTGTTCACTATTTATAATTTGCAAATATATTTAAATTTTCTAATCGATTTAATTTTAACAAGTCTTAACTAGTCGATTAAAAACATTTTCTTTGAATATTTAATAAAAGAATTTTTTTAAATTACTGATTTATTAAAATACAGCATTTTATTTCTTGTTTAATTTCATTATACAATGCTATCCAGCAGTGAGGAGTATCATTAGAAGAGAATTCACCTAGAATCCTAGTTGAAGTTGAAGTAATTTTAATGTTAATTCTTACAACTCTTATTTATTTTGATTTTAGTTGACGAAGATAATATAATTCACATAATAACTCATACAGGCCTAAATATTATTTATAGAAGTCAAACATTTTAATAATATCAAGGAAATCTCAATTATTTTTTCTTGCAAATCTGATTCTTAATTCTTTTTAAATTATCCTTAAGAATGTTGTTAATGGAGTCATATGTTTCTCAATAGTTTAAAAACAAATTTTTGTTTTAGAGTATACAAGAAAACAAATACTTGAATTTATTGTAAGATATCATAAAAATGAAAATCATTATCATGTGTTAGAAAAATATTATATGATATATTATAATATAATTATTATAAAGTTATATTGAAATAATCACTATCAATTGGAAAATATTACGCCTTCTTATGTGTTAGAAATAGTTAACCATTGGCCAGAGGTAATAAATTAAACACATGAATGTTATCAAGACTCAATAACTTACCCTTGATAACGAATTTTATAGTTACAATTCAACTATATTTAGATCAATGCACCCTTTTCATTATTCCATGAAGAGATTCGTTGCAACATCATATGTAATATTCATTTGTGTTAATATTTGCTCATGTATTTCGTTTCTCATGAGTACAATGTAGTAATGACTTCTCTGGAATAACTTCGAGATAATTTTTGAGCGGTGAAATTACCTCAAATTTATTGAATAGAAATTATTTAGGAGATGATAATTACAAATAAAATGGTTATATGATATAAAGAAAATGGTTGTATGAAATGTCGACTGTATCAACCGATTGACCAAAACGAGAGCAAATGTTGCATAGAATACAGTCAACAATCTTTATTATGAATGATAGCTGTACTCAAAAATTCTAACACAATTTGTCTTTAAAAACTATTGTAAATCTTTATTTACAAAGCTGCCTATTTACCAAATAAATGAAATAAATAAGTAAAATTATTATAAAATATCAGCTAAACTGATTAGAGAGTACGAAATTTTAATCATTTGCACGACAGTTAATATCATTTTTATATGAAGTACAAGGAACTGTACAAACATTTAATAAAGTATAGGTCTATATAAATAATGTAATAAATGAGTACAGTTTTATAAGATTTTTTAATGTAATAAGAACATCAATAAGATTCAAATTATTTTATTTATAAAATTATGTTTGCAATTTTTGTGTAATTATTTTAAATTTTAAATTTCTAAGTCAACATTACACTCAAATTGTAGCAGTTCAGTAAATGCTCATATATAACATAAAAATAGTAAAATATTTGTGCTTTTCCATAACAGTTTTTTAAAAGTCACATAATGCAAAATAATTATAAAATATTATCGTTAAAAGAAAAGTTAGTACTTATTTCCATTTTAGGATAGGATACTTTAATAATTACAAATATATACATCTTTTGAATTATATTCTTAAAAGTATCTTTATAGTGAAGAAATTTAATTAAACTAAAGAAAAAAATAATTAAGTTAATTGTAAAATTATTTAATTAAAGTAAAAAATTACTAATTTATGTAATAATACATAAATGTACAAAACCCAATATATTAGTGCACATTTTTTTTCAACAAATATAAATTAGAGACTTGATATTTTTTATACTTTTTGTTCATCTAGTGCATGGGTTTCGATCCTTTTTTTTCTCGTGGACCACTTTCAAAATTTTCCAAAAGTAGTCCCAAAACTCCTAAAAAATATCACCCTAAATTGGGGGTGTTAAGAAGGTAAAAAAAGTAGCACGTTTTCTTGTGTACTATTTATTAAAATTATACTTATACTATTATCTATTGCTCTATTCAATTCTGTGTTTGAACTGAGTTTTAAATACTTTTGAGTACCTATCAAGTGAATGATCCTACCTGTCTACGTTGATGGGTAAATCCAATCCAAAATTTTTGTTCTTTATTATGAAAATCAGAAAATATTTCGTGGATCCCCACTTACAACTTGTGAAGCCCATGTTTTCTTTTCACTTCTACGTGGACCCTTGTTTGATATCCTATGGACCGCTGGGGGTCCAACTGGACCACTTTGGGAACCTATGATCTAGTGCAAATAATCTATATTCAAAACGAGAAACAGTCAATAATTTACAGAATATTTGATATGTCTTAAAACATTGAAGTATTTTTATTTATAATGGTAGATTTACAAATATATACATATATAAATCTATTTCTTAATTATTATATGAATATAAATATATACATGATGTGTGTTTAATTAAAGTTTTATTTATTCACATGATTTTGCAACATAACATTTAATAATAATTTATATTATTAAATAAATAAATATAAAACAATGCATATTAATGAAATAATTTTATTGTAATATTTAAATGCACATTTAGCATTTAAATAGTTTAAGAAACTGTTTAAAAGCAAATAGTTTAAAAGTTTAATGAGGAAACTTAGTTAAAATAGTTTAAAAGGAAACTGTTAATTCAGTTTAACATGAACATATTTATTTCATTTTAAAGAGAAATGTAAGCGAGTATAAACATCTACTTGTATAAACCTTTTATTTTTCGCTCTTTACTTATTCTTAAGTGAAAAAATAAGCAATATGTTTCTGTGTGCTATTGTGTTGCATTAGTTATACATATTTGCATGATCAAACATGTATGCAAATCGAAATATCTTTTTTGAACTACAATTACATAATAATTACATTCAAATTCAACTAATTTTCTCTGTATTGATCATGACGTATGATCAATTTTCAATGACTGAAATTAGTTCATATTCATAGGAATAATTATCACGTTTTAATTTAAGAAAAAGATTTCAAATGAGTTAACTTCGGCAATGTTACTAAATAGTTCAATACTTTTGCTCCAGTTTGTTAAAAATTTCATGGAGTTAATATTTTGAAGTAAATTATACTCTAAAACATAATTCTAATTTATATATTTGCAACTGGGAATCCATGAAATTCTGATGTCACTGTAATCTACACTAATATTCACAATAGAAATTTTTTAAAAATTTCTTTTTTTTGCTTATATTAGAATATGAAAAGTTGAAAATCTAATTTAAAGTAAAATGTTTAAATTTATAACTATAATACTATGCATATTGTTTAGTCAATTTTAGTTTACTAGCAGTGTTTGTAAAATACGTATATTGATGCGTTATTTACAAAACTGCTACTCATATATGTCTTTGAAGTATTAATTTTTTTTAAAAAAATAATAAATCCTAATAAAAATATTCTCTAATAAAATATTTTATTAAAATATTATTATTGATATAAATAAAGTAATTCTGCAAAAACTGATTTAATCTAAGCATTTGTTTATATATTTTATAAAATAAGAAATTATGTTGCTTAAAATACAAATGAATATTTAATTTGTTTCTTTAAACAAAAAAATTATTCAAAAATATTTCTTTCATATACTGTAATAAAAACTGAAAAAAAAATATATTCAAATCTAAAATTCCTATAGACTTTTTTAATGAAATTGTTGTATACAAATCATTAATAAAATGTAACTGCTACACAATTTCTACTGCTAGTAACTGTAGTAATTGTTTATTCGAGAATTTTACTGAATTTAATTTAAAACATTTTTAATATCTTCGCAAACTGATGCATGGATGTTTATGTAGTTACAGTACATATCCAACCTAACTATGCATTGTTTCGCAGATCATTATCGCAAAGTGTTTCAACTGTTTTCCACACCCAGTGTCTAATAATTACAATGGCGTTAATGATTTATTGTTGCACTTTCCAGAGATGCAGTGTCTTACATTAATAAGCTGAAAATAATATGTATTTCTCGTTGGAGTGCACTTACTGAAGTTCTTGGTAATTGTAACCGAAAACAATTAATCGGTCTTGCTTAAATATAAAGCGAAAAACATATACTTAGATTAAAACTATTGTTATATATTTTTTAAATACTAAAAGTAGTTGAGCATTTCAATTTTAAAATTAGAAATAAGTAAATACTTTTCAATGGAATAAAAAAATATTTTTAAATTTTTTTATATTATTATAATCGTATGCAATGATAATCCAAATTTAATAGCCTATTTAAAAACTGAATTTTAATTCTGAAAAACTAAAACTGAAAAACTGAATACTAATTCAAAATATATAAATTAGTTTTCAAAACATTCATCACTTTCCTTTAATTTAATTGATTATGTTTTTGAAATTACATTGTTTTACCTGCAATTTATTAATCAAAACTAATTTCAGAATTATAATAGAACTCAGATTGCAATTGTACATTTATCAATAAAATATTTCTATGAAGGCATATAAGAATTGGGAAATTTTTTTTAATCTAAATTTAATGCTAAAAATTCACGAAAAAAATAATGCTCCAAAAAGGGTATGACTGAAAAAATAATTACCTCATAAAAACAATTATGCTTTATGCTTTACATACAGATGATTATAGATAGTTTTTATTAGAGATGTCTTATTGTTTTACTTTGGTGAAGCGTCTACCCGAAATTCTCACCATACTTAACAATTGAACATTGAACAAGACTTCCCAGATAGGAATATAATGATGCCATTCTCGCACACTAATGAATATGGAGAAGAAAAGACTAATTATAGCAGTCTACATGGATATGTGCTGGCGAGCTCTTCATATCCTCACTCATTAGGCATACATAAATTTGATTATTATAATTGGAAAATCCTCGTGAAAATTAAAACACTTATGTTATAAAAATACTAAATTTTGATGTTATAAGATTTTAATCTGTTTTATTATTCAGTTTCTGATATGAAAAATATGAATGAGTACGTTTTATTGTTTATCTCGTTATTACTAAATTAAAACACTTATGTTATAAAAATATTAAATTTTGATGTTATAAGATGTATAAGATGAAATTTTGATGTTTTGAATTTGATTATTATAAATGGAAAATCCTCGTGGAAATTAAAACACTTATGATATAAAAATACTAAATTTTGATGTTATAAGATTTTCATCTGTTTTATTATTCAGTTTCTGATATGAAAAATATGAATGAGTACGTTTTATTGTTTATTTCGTTATTACTATTGTTGCGCAAGTATTTCGATGCAAGCAAGTAAAGTTGTAAAGGTTTTAATATAAAATTTGAAACTTGTCTAAAGGCGCATTTTGCAATGTTGAAATATTGTTGCAGTTATTCTTAAATTTTTACTTGGCAGTCCCTGTAATCGGCTGTAATATACAGAAATGAGCTAACAGATGATGAACACAACAAGAAAATTGTCAACATCGTATTGTCAATACAATCAATATAAGTGTACTATACGTGTAAATTACATTTCTATTGTATTGATAGGTTTTTTATCCTGCATTGGCATTGATAATTGGAATGCGCAATTTAAGGGGCCTGTAATAAATAAATGAAACATTAAATTTTTTGTGTTAATTTAGCATAAACAAATTTTTCGAATTATTCGAGGTATTTATTTGAATATATTATATTCTATTAACTCTTAGCAGATAGTTTTACATACAGTTAACATAGCTATTGTTGATAAGCAAAATCCATACATTGATTTTAAACCTCTCTACATGGATTGCTAAACGTAAGTTATAATGAATATTTATGTACAAGCATTGAACAATTAATTATAATTTAACAAATAATAACTAACATGAATTTAATCTATTAAATTTTGTGAATTTAATATTTTAGAACTTTAAAAAATAAAATTTATTTAATAATAAAAATTTCTCCAATTTTTCTCGATAAGTGTGAATTTAACTTTCTATTGGACATACAATTTTATAAAATACGTTTTTCAGGATTTTATTTCAAAATAATCGATTAAAGTTTCATATTTTATGCATTTAGTATAATCAAGTCTCTAGATCAGTGTGAATTAATAACTAACTAATTTATTATTATTTTATTGTGTTATAAAATTTCAAAGTTCACAGTTCCAATGTCTTTATAATATACATGCTACAGTAAAACTGATTAATTGGTGATTATGTAAATGACCAGTTCATAAGCACCATTGAACTTCGTAAATGTGATAAATTATTGAATATATTTATCTCATTTACCGGTTAGTTTATTCAATCTCCAACTCGTTATGGCAAATGTAGTGTATTACGTTTACTTTGCATAAAAATTTATATCTTAATTTAAAATATAAATATTTTCAGACAACATTAAACATCTCTTTCTTAGCGATTTGAAAAAAATAATAATTTTAAAGTAAGCCTTACAAAATATTGAAATTTAAATAAATGTCGCTCTCTTTTGAACGTTAATTTCGGAAGATATCTTAAAACAGTTATATTAGATAATAGTAAAAGTTATATAATATTTGTTGCAAGATACAATTATTGACATTTAGAATTACTCAGTTTTCCAAATTTTTGACATTTGCACCCATCAAATTTGCATTCTCCATTGCTAACACATTATTAATATCCCAACCTGACATTCAGAAAATGAATTTCAACATTATTTACAAAAAAGGATATTTTCATTATGGTACTATAAAAATTAGCTCAAAATGTGCATTGAAAATTTATTTTGATTGAAGATATTCCAGATTAATCATTATCACTTTGGCTTTGTGTTAGAAAAGTAAGACACTTTCAGAATACTTTTGCGATGTAAAATAATGAATACAAATAATATACAAAAATTGAAAGCAAGTATGAAGTACTCTCTCAAATATGTTTTCATTTATTTACTATCAAAAATAATTCCTAAGGAATTAAAATATATCTATTCACATAAAAATGAATAAAGTTATTGGCATTTGTTTGAATTTAATTGGCATTTGTTAAAATTTAAATTAGAAATAAAATATTCTGGTAACACATCAGAGGTGGTCCAGGTAATAAATTAAAAAATGATTCTAATTTTAAATCCTAACTACGTGAATTAATTATCATGTTTTTGAAAATTTTGTTTTCATTATCAATTTACTTTTTAAGGATAATAATTTATGCAAATGTATAGAAAGTAATTTAGAAAATAAATTAAAAGTAATATTATAAATTATTCTATGCAAATTTTTTTTCTGAAAATAGAAATAAAATGAAAGCTTAAAATTTTCTCTATTTTATTAGTTAATATTATATATATATATATATATATATTATATATATATATATATATATATATATATATATATATGTATACATATATATATCTTATATAAATATATATATATGTATATATATGTATATATGTATGATATATATATATATATATATATATATATATATATATTATATATATATATATATATATATATATATATATATATATATATATATATATATACATACATTACATACATATATACATATATATATGTTATACATATATTATATTTATATATATATATATATATGCATATATATATATATATATATATATATATATATATATATATATATATATATATATATATATATATATATATATATATATATAATATATATATATATTATATATATATATATATATATATATATATATATATATATATATATTTATGTATGTATGTATGTATGTATGTATGTATATATATATGTATGTATGTATGTATTAACGTTTTCCTTTTAAACGTTAATAGAAATCAAAACTATTCGATTTTTAATAAAGTCGTATAATTATTGTGTCTTGAAAAATTCTTTTCCACGATTCAGGAAAAGAAATATATTATAAATTATGTTTTCAGAAAATAAATATGCAGATCATTTGCATATATAAATATACATATCAAATTATGTCTTAAAAAAAGAAATATTTTATGCATATACAACATTGCTTATAGCCTTACTATTTTTCAACAATTCTTTTAATGATACAAAAGTACTAATAATGTCACACTCACATATACACACATATGCGAACATATTTATATACAATTATATGTTTTTGTGCGTTTCATAGTATATAGTTACGTAATGACAATGATTAATAAAAGCGAAAATTCTTCAAATATGGACATTTTTAATTGCACATAGATTTATAAAATTGCAGAAGTAAAAAAGCTGCTTGTGAGATTCAACATTTTGTCAATAGAAATGTTGTTTGATATTGTTCGATTTTTTTTCCATTCAGAATTCCTTTTTCAAGTACTTGTTGAATTTATTGATGTTCAATACTTTGTTAGATAAGTAAAGTTACTTCCATAAGTTGGTCTAACAAAATGCATCTCTCTTTTTTTTGGAAAATGATTCATCGCCAAAAATCATTCGAGTTCAAATTTATATTTCAAAAAAAAGTATCTTGGTATTAGCAAAATAGTTTCAAACTTTTATACTCACACACTTCTTAAAATACACAGAAAATATAAGTTATAAATTATTGACATGCCTAAATTATTCTGCTCTGTTTTCCTATTACTGAATTTAAATCCTAATGATTATAAAGATACTTTAAAAAATTCCAGAAAGAAAAGAAAATCCCGCATTGGTATTTCTAATTTGCATGGAATGTCAATTATTCAGGCCTTTTTACTGGAATAAAAAGTTTTAAATTCAATTACAAATGCAAATTTTAATTTAAAACTGGAATATGTATTTCATTTTCTCTTTTCTTCACCATATTAATTTCATAATTATGTGTTAATTTTATTTAACTCTCAATTTTTTATTCGTAATTTGTAACATTTTCATACCTTATTTGTTCCTATTCTAAAATAAATATGAATTTTTATGCTTTGAAAAATGAGAATTCTTTAATAAAATAAATGTTATATCAAAATTTTAGATTAAATAAATGTAACCAAAAGTTTCGAAATCATATTATAAAGTCTGATAATATTTTTGTTTAAAAATATATATGTATCTATATATTGATTAAAATATAGATATGCTGTTAAAACAAGAGATAATTTATTTTATCTTGCATAGTTAATTGAATTATGAAGCATTACATTTTATAAAAAATGTAATTTATATGAGCAATATAAGGATGATTCCTTTATATAACTTTATCAACAAAATTTAGTTTACATTATTATTCATTTTCTTAAAATATTTTAAAATTCGAATAAAACAGTTAAGCCGTATTTTGGAAAAAAATAAATGGTGTTTATGATGACATTTTCTTCTTTATATAATAAACTGAGTTTACAAATTAGATGCCGGTTTTATATTGCAATTATTCGATTAGTTTGTGGACAAATAAACCAACTATTTTTTTGCTACTAATGTTGATAAAAGAATATTTAAAATAAATAATGTAAAGCGTTAATTCTACATTATATTAAACTAAAATATTCTTCATTGATCCTTATCAGCAAAAAACGTAATTTAATACTTTAAATATTCATCAAGAATTTTACATAAAGAATTTAATAAAATATTAATAAAAATAATATGATATATGATCAGTATAGCATAAATGTAAAAGTGGTTCAGTACACAATACAAAAACTATCAAAATTATTATTTACAAGATAGAAAATTTAAGTTTACTTATACTTGAATGTAGGGAAAAAATGCATTCAATTCCAGACTTTAGAAATGGAATCGTTTAAAAACCACAGATCATTATTTTATTAAAAATGAAGTGATGCAACAAAAAATCTAGATGTTCTCTAGAATTTTACAGAAATTATTTTAGTATAAAAATTGCATTTTAATCTATTTATATGTATGTAATGTATTTTAACATATAGTATATGTAATATAAAAATCTATTATTTTATTGTAAAATTATAAAAATTGATTTTTTATGAATTTTATAAATGAATGGCTTGTTTATGGAGTCTTATATGTTAACAATGCGTATTCCATCTAACTATGAATTTGTTTCGCAGATAATTATCACAAAATGTTTCAGCTGTACTCCACGCCCTGAGCCTGATAATTGCAAAGGAGTTAATGATTTACTATTGCCATTTCTGGAGATGCAATGTCTCACAGTAATCAGCTGAGAATCATAAGGTTTCCCAATTGGAGGAAACTTAGAGAACTTCTCGGTAATTGTTATTGAAAACAATTAGTCAACATTGCTTAAAGTTATATAGAAGCCTTTTCTTCGATGCAAATGAATGTTTTTAGTAGTTCAGAATGTATTTATGTGAGGTTTTCATAATACTTGAGCTTTCAAATAGAAAAATTTATTGCGGGCTTGTTTCCTTATTGCAATAAATAATACATTACCAGCATCTGGTGGTGTGTTTTCAGAATGTCTTACGTATCTTAATTATTATTTTGTAAAGCCCTTACATAAAGTAATATATTTATGATGCCTTAAAATTATCATAAGATTATTCATCTGCTTCATAATCCAACATGTTTTATCAAATTATCTAAATAATTACATATTCATATTAATCTTATCAAAAAATAAATGTTACGTAATTATTTTGAAACACAAGATGAAATTAATGTTATGGTTGCTATAACGCTGAACACTAAGATGCAATATATATAATATTAACCTATATCAGAAATGGATTTATTTTTATGTAGTTATTATTTCATTTTAATAAGAAGAATCCTGCAATATGTTACTTTGTATAGAAAGGCAATAATCGATAATAAATGAAAGAAGAAATATATACTCAGCAAATATATACTTACAATATGATCTCATAGTCCTTATCATACTTTTCTAATGCATATTACTCATGTATATTACAGTCTTATTATATTTATCGTTTTTTTTAAGTATTGTTATCGAGAATCGCATTGTATGTTTAAAAGAAAGGATGATGTGTGATCATTGAACATTCATTGATAAAGATAATTTAGCATTAAAAAATCTCTTACAGTCATTTGGTAAAAAATACAAAATAAAGAAGAATAATAATAGAAATATAAAGTTTAAAATGCGAATTGTTTGACCAACTGCAATGAATAATTGTTTGATAAGTTCATTTAAAATTAATATACATTAATTTGTAAGACTGATAAGAAAATCACAAGAATTGAATGAACAACAATTAATAAGACAAATGTTTATTAAATATTTTAAATTTAACATTTTGTTGTTTTATGCAACACATTATCTTTAAATGATAACCATTTTTCATTTTTCCTAGAAAATTGCGATAATATTGCGATTAAAATAATTTTTAATATGAGATTTTAAATAAATTCCATTTTTCGTGATTTTTCATTGTAATACATTTAAATATCTTATTTCATTTATTGAATAATTAATTTAGTTATTAGATTTGCTAGAATAAATAAATTAATTATAGGTCATTATTTTATTTTTCTTTTAATAATTAAATGCTTTCAGTTTGAATGTCTCTATTAAACATTCATACATATTTATCTGTCCTAATTTATGAATCATATTGTTCATGCATTTATGTATCATGTTAAAGTTTTTTTTTATTTAAAAGTAATAGAAATATGAAAATGGCTTTGTTAATTTTAAAAGCATTTACAAAACAGCTAATTAGTTTATTCTAAATTTATTTGACAAATGCTATTAAAATTTGAAGGCATGTTTTTATGAGAGGAGTTTCTTGTTTTTTTGTGTCCTATAAATCAGTAAAATTGTTTATCTATTTAAAATATCTTACTGTTAATAAATAATTTACTATAACTAAGCTTAATATCAAGCCAACTAAAATTTCAATTTATCTTTATATAAACTAAATTCAAAATAAGAAAAATTTAGTAATAACTTATTTTAAAAGCTGCAAAAAATAGATTTTCAACACAAAATCTTGTTTTCTCAACTTTTATAATTATTTGTATACAAATTTTTTTCACATAATTTAATTATTATTGATGTTTGAAGAAATGCATTTTAATCAAAATGTATACGCTGTAAATTTAAATTATTAATAAGTATATTGTCATATTTATATACAAAATTGTTTTCTTGAAAGAGAAAAGTAAGACTTTATAAAACTTTTTTTTATTTCTGAATACTGTAAAAATTTTTATATTACAGAAGAAGTTGATGTCATAAGTAATAACCTAAATCAAATGATTTCATAGTAATTAATATGAAATCTTAACAAATCCGCTTTAAGATTTTGTTATAAAAGAAGTTATCTTGATCACGTATCTCAGAATGCAGTATTACAGTTCTTGCAATAGTATTGATTTTTCCCAAAGCGTTTTAATGAAGGAGAAGTAGAAAACGTTGAATTAAAATGGAAAGTCATTAAAATGTCTCCAACGGTCTTATTGAAAAACGTTTCTTTGTAAGATTTTATTTAATTGCATCTCTTCTAAAAATTAAAGTAAGAAAAGTGTCATTTAACAGCTAGTAATTGCATAGAATGTAAAATAATGGTAAAAGATTTAAGCCCTTAAAAAAAAGAGAAAAATTCCGAACGAAGTTAAACTTTTCATAATGCTTTGTTTTAAGCTGTTCATTCTCCGAAAAGTATTATTGTAAATTTCATTTACAATTAAAAAAAAACTTATTCTTTAAGTTAAAAAATAATTTTAAAATTATAATAATTTTTATACATCAAAATTGTTTTCTTCTCATGGTTCAATTAATAGTGATAAAATATGGTATATTTAAATATAATATACGAATTATTTTTTGTTGATTATTTGCATAATTAATCTTTTAAAGCATGATAACTTACAATTGCGTTTTTTTTAAATAGTGAAATATATAAATTTTTTAAGACACATTTCGTAAATATGACATTTTATTTTCATGTACAACAAAATTTTATGAATTAGTTTTAAATGTTAACAAAGAAATAATACGATAAATTAAATTTAAAGTTATATTTTTAAGAAAATATACATATTAAAATATCAAAAATAATTATAGAAATATAATTAACGAAGTTACACAAGTGATTACTTAAGACATACTTGTAAAACGAATCAAATAATATTTGAGTTCTTTATATCAAAATTTTACTAACTTAACTAACTTTAAGTTTAAAATGGTTCACTAACATAAAATTAGTTTAATTGATTTAATAATTAATCCCACATTGAAACCGAGGAATACCAATAACAGATTAAATATCGATCCCTGAAACAGAAATTTGAAATTCCACTTTTTTGCTTTGTATTTCATGAATTTTAGGAAAATAAATTGCAAACAACTTCAATTAAGTACTTAAATTTATAAATTACTTTTCATTGATATTTATTCACTTATAATTATAATTCGAAACGTATTAGATTGAATTTTCCTTAGTGTCATGGTAAATTTTAGTTAAAATTTAAGTTCTTGTTATTAAACATTAAACATAAATCTTACCTAGTACCTTGATAAGGTACCAAATATGAGTAGAGATTTTTGCACTGGAAATGTGAGATTTTAAATCTAAAAATAGTATCATGTGTTTTAAATCATATTATTAAATTTTGTATGAGGTCAAAATGTTTTTGTCTTCAATTCATTTCTATTAAGAGGAAACGAAATTATAAATATATATTTTTTTGTTCACGTCAAAAATGTTGACTATGCTATGAAAGTAAAAAAAAAATTCAATGCGAGAAAAGTGATTCCAAAGATTTCAAATTATTTTGAATCTTTTGCCCATACTTCATAATTTAAATTAAATAATACAGCAGTTTAATGTACAAAATAATCTGCAGTAAAATAATTGGCCTTCTTCAATTGTTATTAAAATTAATTTAATTTGTAAACATTTATTAGAATTTACAATATTACTTTGAAAATTCAATATTTATTTTTTTATTTATTTCTGTATTGTAAGCAATATTTTAATGTTTTTTTCGAATGAAATTGGTTTTGCTAAAATAAAACTTGTTTTGAAATTTTATGTTGATTGTCCTGCAATTTTTGAGTAGCGATTCAAATAAATACACCTAAAGTTTTAATAATATGCTTTTCATAATTGATTCTTTTTGTCGACCGATGGCTGAATGGTTAGCATTTCTGATTCCTGAGCTGTGGGTCCTATGTTTGAATCCCGACTCGGGCATGGGTGTTAATTTCTCTGTGTGTTTCTCTATCCTTTCTTCTGAGATAATGTATAAATGTGATCCACCCTGTAAACTGGTTTGTGGTATGGTGTGGGTAACGCTACTCGCCTCCGTGACTTGGTTCACAGGTGCCTACTGGGTAACGACAAATGAGTAGCAATTTTCAGCCTTGTTGTGCCAAAGAGTTCTTCACCCAAATGCCCGCAGTTGTTAAAAAATAATAATTGTTTTTTTCTTTTTGTATCATTGCGCAAAACTTTTTTTTAAATTCTTACTGAAACATTGGTTTAAAAAATATTCACTTTTATTCAATGTTGTAACATTTATTTATAAATAATATTTGTATATCCTACATTCTATAAGCGTAATCATAAACTTATTTACAAATATTTTGCTAGAAACTATTTATAAATCTACTCAATTATTTGAAAACAGAAGCATTAAATTTTTAATTTGAAAATAAATTAATTATTTCCAAATAAATCAAAATAGAACACTAATTTTAAATATTTTCACTCTTACGTTAAATTTATCTCATAAGTACATACTTCTGTACTATAGTACTATATGTAATTATAAAAAATTAACAATTAAAATATTTTAAACAATATAGATTAAATTATTCGTAATAATGTGTACATAATTAATAAATAAAAGACTTAGAATAATACATTATTGTCTTCATAAGTCATACTTTACTGTCTCTTTTATTCTATTAGGTAAAATTAGGTAAATATTTCTTTATTTTTAGATAGCCATATTATAATTTGACACGTCTATAACTAAATCAAATGTGCCTGAAGCTGTAAAATATCCAATTAAAGGATAATCATAATTCTAAATCTTACACAAATGACAATTTTATAGATGAAACTTTAATTATACTGAAACAAAAGGTATTTTATTAAAATTCGTGATTTTCAATTACCGTTTAAGACTTTTATCAGCATCTAACAAATTGTCTCTATGACCCACTTTTACTGTAGAAATTAATGTACAATTTGTAACATAAAAATACGATATCTAATTAAATGCATATGATTGCTATGTTGTGTATGATTACTCGATAAAACATATGCAATTTTAATGGTATTAAATATCTGAATAGTATAAAATGATAAATTTTAATGTGTTAGTTTGCAACATTAGCTTATTTTGCAAGATTATCAGAATACAAAATTTCAAGAAAATTATAAAAAGGGTAAAATATGATTTCGATTAAAATATTTAAAGTTTTCATATCAGAATGTATTATATATGCTTATTTTAACATAGGAATATGGGAAGTTGATAAAATTTCATATATTAATGCACTTATGTAAAATTTAAAAAAACTTCAATTAAAAACCTTATTGTTATCTTTTCTTTCAATGATGTTTGTTAATGTGAGTAAGCAAAAAATTACAATCATATACAGTTTGCAGTTAAAACCAATCGAGGCCTGTTAATTAGTAAACTTATAGTTAGTAAAATTATTAACATATCACCTTTAAATCTCCAAGAAGTTTTGAGTATAGTCATACAAGTTTACATTATTTTACATGTATTATATGCATTTTAGAAGAAGTTTTATAAGTATTTAAGTTATAGATTATTGCTTTTATAAGGTGAATAGATAGTTTTATTATTAGTTTAAACATGAAAAATAAATCAAATGACAAGTAAATTAAAATTTTAAAATCAAGAAAATCCAAAAATATTCCTAACAATAAGCTTTAGAAAGAGGGAAGAGAATTAATTAAACGTGTTTATTTCAAATATTTGAATTGTTTATTTAATTGATGCCACATCAATTGAATATCAATTTATACTAATATGCAATGTATATTAATATGTAAAATATAATTTCCGTTGAGGATTTTTAAGGAATATTAATTAGTTTTATTTACTTATAATATGGCTACTTCAATTGCCTTGATCATTCTTTATTAATAAAGATAAATCTAAACACTTTTAAATTCCCTCTATTAATACGAAGCTAGAAGAAGAGTAAATGAAATGATGGGAGAAATGTCTAATTTTATACATCTAAGTTTAGTATCATTATATTAATCTTCATCATTAGAATGAGGAGTTGACAGTATAAAAATTAATATCGGTATATGTTTTAAAAAATAAAACTGCTTCTCTTTTATGTTGCCTTTATATCATTTTTAAGTAACAGAAATTTATAATAAAAAATAAATTGAGAATAAGTAAGGCATTATTACTTTTTCTAGAAACACTATAGATTATTCACGCAGAATTTTATTTATCTAAAATTTAACTGCAGAGTTCAGGTAAACATGTGGTTGGAGTTGACGGGTTAAAATTCATCGGCCAAGCATGTCCCACTCATGTTCTAATGAATTCAAGTCCGGTGAGTATGCTGGCTAGTCCATATGTATGATATCCTCCGATTGAAGGCATTCGTCTACACTGTTTGCATGGTGAGGACGGGCGTTGTCATCCATAAGCAGAAATTCTGCACCCATGGTGCCCCGAAACAAACGTAGATGTTGTTCCAGAATGACATCCCGATAGATGTGGCCTGTCATGGTTACATTCTGAACATGCAGGTTATTTCTGAAACCCAGAATTATTCATCCCTAAACAAGTAATCCTGCAAAACCATAACGGTGTCATTCAATGGTGTTCTCTTGGTGGTAACGAGTACCTGGCCCTCTCCATATGAAAGTACAGCGAGAATAAGACTGAAAGCTATACCTGGACTCGTGGGAAAACATCATACAAGACCACTGTTGCGGTGTCCACAATGCAATGTCTCTACTCCAGGATAACCACAGGCGTCAGAGAGTTGAGGTAAGTGGAACACATCTGTCAGGCCTACGAGCATATAGACCAATGCGCTTTAAGCGTCTGTACACGGTCTGCCTTGAAACTGTCGTACTGGCAGCTGAAGAGAGTTGACGAGATAGGTCTTTTGCTGTGCTCCGTCAATTTTTTTTGGCCGTAAATGCCAAATACCGGTCCTCATTCGGCGTTGTAACTCTGGAGTGACCTGTGCTGTAACGTCTGCTCACATTACCATAATCTTGGAACTGTTGCCAAAGCATGGAGATGGCACTCTGGGCAATTCCAAGTTCCTCAGATACTTCCAGCTGGGTAAGTCCACATCCCAGACGGCCGATAATTCTACTAAGTAAAACATCATCCAAATGCTTCATTTGTGCCATAACTATGCTGTTATTGCACTGAAAGGCTTTTAAAGCGTTTGTGAACAATATTACTTCTTTGCAACCATTACTTATATACCCCTCTCTTACAGGTTATTGTGACGTACTATCGGTGCTTTCTGGTAGTTTCTTGAAATTTGCATATTATTCTTCAAGCTCTGCGTGATAATTCTACATGTGAAATTTTTATTTTAGAGTTCCATTTCTGAGAGATTTTGAATTATCCTTAATTTATGGACATGAGTGTAAAATAACGTGATGTTTTCAGTTCAATCATTTAATTAATTGTTATAATATACAGATGAAAAAATTAGATCCACTACATATCTGGATTTAATTAACATGCAAAATTCAAAATTACTTCTACAACCATGAAAAAATGTTTTATTTTAAAATTGAAAATAATGTATGCTTTAGGTTTCCTCATTGTTATGCTGAAGTTTCATTGGATTAACTTACTTAACGTACTGGATTCATAAATTATCAAAAGGAAATAAATTATTTTTGATAACTATAATTTAAGAAATCTAAATACAACTACATCACACTTTTGAAATATATACAGATTGTTTTCGAAATAAAAAAAAATTAATCCATTTTTAAAGTCCCAATATATTATCATAAGAAAATTTACCGTAATACAAATTTGAAACCATGTGTTAAAATGGCTTAGTATTAACATTGAGTAGTTTATTTTCCCCATAAATATAAATTAATGACATTATTATCATATTCATAATATTCTATATTGCTGAGATAATTTTTTAATGTTATATTGCTATTTGTTTCAGAAATAATTGACAAAGGATGGAAGAAAATTGATAATGGCATTTTTTAGAAACGATTTTTTTGCAGAGAATGTTTAGCGCATGACCTCAACACAACTAGATGATTTGAATTTCATTTGTTGTTAATATTCGAAATATTTCTAGATCCATTTCAAATTGTTGGTAGCAGTTGAATCGGCTCAATGTGCATTGGATGACAATAAAATGCTAAGCAAACTGACAGTTTAATTATTTTATATTATACTCAAATGACATAAAATCATATTTATTCAGTCTGTTCTAAGATAAAAGTGACTATAAAAGACCGATTTCCTTTGAATTTTTTAAAGTAGCGTCTTTATGATGCTCAATAATAGTCCCTTAAAACAAATTTTAACTGCTTATTTATTTTTCTCTATAAGTTAGAAACACAAAAAATATATATTAGCATTCAGAAATCAATTTCAAGAAAGAAAAGTATCCTTTAATCATTCATTAACTATACAGTATATGTTTATACATTGAAAACATGTCAAATTTACAGTAGACAGTTTTAATATGCTGAATTACAAATATTTAAACATTAAAAATTTATAATGTGGGTAAAATAAATAAAATATAAATGCGTTGATTAATTAAAATCTATTATTTATGTATGTATTCGGGAAATACCCTTCCTACTTCTAAGGTCTTTGAAAAAATAAAAATATCGATAAAAATAGAGTTTTTTTTTCACATTGATATTTACGGTTATGATACCACAATTTAGAAACGTGTGAAAACATATTAAAACGAAATCAGTTTATTTGCTTCTTTGTAACAACGCGCGAATTCAAATGAACAAATAATTACACATCAGAATTTTAACGAAAATATTTATTCAAGCATTAAGTTTCACAATAAGGTGAATTATTTATTAATGATTAATTTTGAAACTTACGCTTTTAGTTGGAAGTTTGAAAAATTACTTGAATATTTTACAGCTTATGAAAGAATAATGAATTGAGAATTTGTGGTGGCGTTCTTTTTACATTGCCTGAAAATGTACGTTTAATTGTAAAATGAAAACAAATGTGGAGCTTTCCAAATGAAATAGTGTTTTGTATTAAAAGAAAAACTAATTATTAACTCCTTAAGTCCACGATTTCTATTTTATATTGATAAATACGTTTACAATTACATCAAAGAAAGGTGGTAGCCTAGTGATCAGGGCATCAGACTTCCATCCTGATGGGTGCGATTTGATTCCCAATGCTACCAACGAAACACCAAGTTCACGCCATATACGAGCTCCTTAAATCTGTGGAACTGAAAGTCCTGTGATCTGCCTTTGAGCAGTTATTATGGGTGTTATGGTCTGGAGAAAATTTCCTCCTAATTCAGATCAATGTCAAAATTGAGGGAGTGGTCCCTCTGGTGGTGCCCTCTATCGGAGGAATTTAGAGCAAAGTCCTACTTTCACCTTCGTGGTGTTCTGTTTAAATGAAAGACGCATCATACTGACTTATATTCATATAGCCAGTGGCATATCTTGGCTTGTTCAAGTGCCATAAGTAACAACAACAATCCAATTATATCAAACTTGCTACTCACAATTAAGTAGCGTTTAAAGTATCCTGAGGTCATTAGATGTTTTTGAGCAGAATTTCACAGTTTTCATGATATGATTTGAATTTCGGTTGAAATAATTTCAAGTATTCTTCCTTTTAGATAATCATGTATTCCTTAAAAAGGCATCTAACCCACAAATGGTTGAACTGAATTCCAGGCCATATTAATGTCTAACCTTTTTAATCTAGCAAAGGTTTTAAACATTACATTTCACAGTCACTCGAAGATTAATTTAATAATTAGATGAATTTGACTGCATGAAATCAGTTAGGTTAACATTTTACTTTTTATTAAGTAGACAGCTATCCTTAAAAACATTTACAGGTTTTTAATATATCTTTTCTAGCTGTTAACAATCACTAGTTTTTAATAAATCTCTTAAGCATGTAAATGGACATACTATTATAAAAGAGATCCAAGAAAACTTACATTTAGTGTTAAAATGATTGATTGGAATCACTGGGAATAGTTTTCAATACCCTCACCATTGCACACAGATAACAATTTAAAAAAGTGAAAGAATCACATGAATCTCTTCTTGATAAGTTCAAAAACAGTCTGCATCGACGCATAAGAAATTTTCTAGTGAGTTGAAATCAATATTAATTATTGGTTAAAATATATTTATCAATGAATTAAAATGAAATGGAACACAGTCTATATTTTAAGTTACAGTGCTTATTATCCTGATAAAAGATTCATCCATAAAGCCATTCTCAATTATTACAGTTATTTGATAATGTAGGCTTTTATATATTCCCCTACTAAAAGTATTTTTGGCCATTCTGATCATCATTGTAGACGACAGACGATTTATCTCGAAAAAGAATGGTAGGTTTTCTATTTGCATAGATTTTTCCTTCTCTTTCTTTAAAGGAAAAACGCTATACTGGGAGTTTTCCAAAAACTCCTCTTTGCTCTTCCTCTGCACTGGATTCAAACTTCACATCTAAAAGTCCGTGTATTTAAAGAATATATCTTAGAGATGGAAGAAGACAAGGTATTCGAAGTACATTTGACATTTTTTCTTCGTTTCTTGAAAAGAAATACATAAGAGTCTTCATGGTGGAAGACTGTAAACATGCAAAGAATTCCCAATCGAGAATTGTAAGACCTTTTCTGAATCTTTTCACGATGTAACATAAAAAATGTATATAATATATAAAAATAAACGCTTAGTAGAACTTTCAAATGCATTTGATTCATTTTGTAATGGATTTATATAATCGTTATTAATTTAACTTATAATGGAGTCAATTTTACGTTTGCAAACAATTTAAATTAATTTTAATATAAAGGAATAATAAAATGTAATTCTTTAGAAATTCTTTCAAAATGTTTAGAAAAAGAAACGCAAATGAAAGGGAATATATTTTTAAGAAACTTTAATTTAAGAAACTGGCTTCAAATCTTGTAGAACCGAGGAAAATTCGTGAGTAATAATTTTAAATTACCATCATAAAGTAAGTTTATCATTAAATGCTTTTTTCAATTTATGTAGATTAAAATGTACTTAAAATGCATAGATTAGAAGTAATATAAAATCGTATGCACAAAAATACAAACAAATATGAACTGAATAAATATTTTCATAGTTTATCAAGAAACGCATAAAATGTTTTTGACAATAAGTTGTTTTTTCTTCAAATGTGTTTATAATCTTACATAAAAAGTGATCTGTACTGGTGGAAATATTTTCTAGTCAATAACTTTTATAAGAAAGTATAATTTATGAAGGAAAATAATATTAAATTTATATCATATGATGTTAGAATATTGTGGAATAATATTTTATTAAATTGGTCTATCGAAATAATACTCTGATGTAACGCATATTGATTTAACTCATTATAAAAAGGTAGCCAAGCACATTCAGAGTTAAATTTACTTAGTGAAATTAAAATTGAATTTTTCATATTTCTTAAATTCAATAGTACATTTTTACATTTGATTTTCTTGGAATGATAAATTGCTTATAAATAAGGTCATATAAAATATAAATGAGTTCATAATAAAGGTCATATAAAATAGATGAATTTGCGATACTTTTTTTTCTAATTAAACAATACCAAAATACGGTATTATACGAGCAGTATTATACCAAAATACGGTTCAGTTGAAAAAGTGGAGCAGCGCACCATATATTGCCAGCCTTGCTAGCACAAGACAGCAACAACAACAATAACTTATTATAAAGATTAATAGTTTTTAAAGTGACAGTTCATTTAAAAATAATCCAAGTGTTTTTTTTAAATGTTTTAGCTTTACTTACCAATAAATGATTTCCATTCATTTATATAACACAAATGCATGCTAAATTATTGAAGAATAATTTGATTTTTCCGGAGCCATCAAAATTTTAAAGATAAATTGCAATAGTTAAATGGTAAATGTTTAATATGCATTTATTTGTCATATTTTTTGATTTATTATTAACCTTACATCCTTATTTTAAGTAAAATACATCAAAATTATTATGACACTAAAAGAATCCACCACATTTTTTATTTTGCAAATTGCATAGAATGTGGGAATTTGACAATTATTTCAGACGTTTTGAAGTGAAGATGCAGATTTTGAAATTCAATTTTATGAATGCTATTTCCTACTTGAAACTGCAATATTACCCAATTATATCCTTATTACATTAATTTTACAATGCCTTGTTTTAATTTCAATTCCATTACGTACTTTGAATTTGTAATATTCTCATAGCTTGTTTGTTCGAAATTTAAATTAAAAATGAATTTTATGCTTGAAAATATGAATTTAACACAAATAACTGTAAAGTAAAGTAATTTTCTAAGGATTTCATATTATTAAATTATGCAACTGACATTTTGCATTTATACTATAAAATTGGAACTTGTTTCATGTGTGTTCGATGACTATTAAAATATTGATTCAAGGAATGATAAATTATACTGATATAAAAAACTTATAAAATGAATTTTGTATTGCGTAATTAATAGTACATAATTAATTGAATTGTTATGGAGCATACTTTATATTCTATAAATTCTTAAAAAAATGCAATCTATATAAGTGCATCTTTTGAAAAGCAAATTATGTTTCAGAATCAATTAAATAAGAAACTTATCACAAATCATTTTAATAATGAAAATATTTTCACATGGTCAACCATGTTCTTAAAATATTTAGCAACATTTTTATGATGAAAATTAATAGCATTTTAATACCGAAACAAACAAATTTGCGAATTCCTTTTTCTTTTTCCAAACATAATAACAATATTTGACAAAAAAATACCAATTCATTTTGCTAAAAAATTCATGTAGTGAAATAGATAAACACAAAGTACTTAAACTTAAATTACACGGTTTTCGTAAGAAATATTTAAGGCAAATACTGTAATACATTAAAATATTATTTAACGGTCAATAGAAAATCTGAAAAATTAATTCGAAAAGAATACCATTTGGGATCAATAGCTTAAAGGGGAACATTGATTTTTATAGTAAATACGTTACTAAATAGTACAAACACTATGATTTACTAGCCATCACAAGGAGCATAAATCATAGTAAGCTGAAATTTTTTGCAGTCCATATTTTGTGAAGCACAACTTTTTATTGGGAGTTATTCCTGTATTTTCATTATATATTATATTCATTATTATCTCTTCTACAACAATATAAAACATTATGTCATTATATTTTAAAGTTTGTCCATTATTCGAAGAAAATTTTCAGAATCGCACTTTTCATTATTAAAATAATTAACAAGCTTGCTTTAAATTAGCATTACAGTATGAATAAATTCTTAAAGTATTTGAAAATATTTCATTCAAGGCATGTAATGTAATTTATTTGATCAAATTGACTGCACAATTATTATGTAAGAGAACAATCTATCCATAAAATTTTGCTTTTTTTAAATAAGCAAATGCTTTTAAAGATTTGAAAGTGTAATTATTCTCACTTTTTCATTTCTTTTGTAATACTTACACAGATTTTTCAAACTAGGAAACATAATTAAAAATAAATGCATCCTTTTCTTATAATATTTCTATATCATTATAATGATTGAAGTGAAATTATGTAAAATAATTTCAATATATTTTTATGCAGCATTTTTTTAAAAAATTTTCTAAAAGTTTTGTATTGATTATCTTTTTAGTGAATTACTTTCTGAAAGATTTAAGCAAAATTTGTCTAGTTGGAACTCATATACATTTTTGCTCTCACTCTCAGGCCTAACGAAAAATAAAGACGTACAAGTACAAAGTCTCATTTTATGTCGTTTCAATTTTTATTACTTTTATTCTAGTTCCAGAAGAAGGACTATAAAAGACGGCAAAATGATTTCTCCACATCATCACTTATTTAGTTATAGTGATTTTAGGGAGCGTTTCTGAGAAGAAACAGGAAAATCTCATTTCCAGTTCGTTAGAATTTTTTTTTACCGTTGGAATTTCCGAGAAAAATGGGCATTTGTTTTCATAATAATACTTGCATGTGATCTTCATTAAAAATGTATTTCACTTTCTCACTGAAAAAGAAGCATTTTTTATAACTAAAATCCACAATGTAGATTTTTTTTTCTTAAATTTGAGTATCTTAGTTTTATAGAGTTTAATTTATAACTACCTAGAGCTTACTTAAGCAAGTTTTTTGGTAATTTCAAATGTTTGATTTATACAAGGCAAATATTTTTTAAAAAAATATTACAAGAAAATGATTTAAAATTTACGAGTAAAATAGTTAATTCAGTAAAAATTAAGAAAAACATTTTTTATTGATGCATTTCCTTGTTTATTTCAATCTTCGCTTGGATGAATTTTACTGTCTATAAGTATACAGTTGTGAGGTATAACTCTGCGAAAAATTTAAGAGCTCTTATTTTTGCTGTGAAATAAGACTTTCATTTTGTCTGTAAAAAATTGTTAATATGAATAGCTATCGATGGTATCAAAAGAAAAATATTAGATAGAAAACGAGAATCCTACAATTTAACAAATAAAATGACATATTTTTTTCATAATACTTTCGTGATTAAAAGAAAATGTAAGCAAAGTTAAAGAGTAAAAGAAATATTTTCATTACCAAATGCAATCTTAAATTTTTGAAATATAGTAAATTTTTAACGAAGTTTTCTTTTTAAATTATAAAGTTTTAATAGCAAATTGTTGTTTTTTATTAATTATTGCTTCGCAACATTTGGACATCAATAATTAGGTATTTTAAAATTAATCTTTCACTCCAAAATTATTTTGAGATTTCATTTTATACATATACGTATTTATATTGTATTTGAAAAAAAATTTGAATTCTAATTAAGGCTATTATACTTCTTGGAAAATATATTAATATGTTTGATAGTGCAGATTTTTTTAAAGTAAATTTTGAATTCTTTTTGCAAACCTAAATGCTTTTTACGTAATTAATGTTTTAAATTAAGAAATTCCTGACATTTTGAGAAAGATTATTTATGAAAGTAATTTTCTTATTTACAAATGTATAACAGTATGAAAAATGCCCGTATTAATATTTCAAAAATTTTCAACTAGTTGTTTTGTAGGCAGAAAACATATTTTCTTTATTAAAGAAATGTATGAATGTTGTGTGTATGAATGCTCCATCATTGAAGACCATGAAATCATTTTCATCCATCAATTGGAGAACATCGGAGTCTCTAACTTTATCACTGGGACTGCTTTAAAATTTCAGTTTTGCTCTTAAGTCTTCCAAAATAATAAAGTTCTTGATCATAAAGTTGTTAAAATTTTCAAGGAATATGGTGATTGATTAGGGGGATGATAGATGGTGAAGAGGCTTATAGATTTACTTTTCTAAGAAATTTTCTAAGAGTATTTTGGGATCAGACGTGTGATCCTCTGAAATTTCAATGCTTTTATTGTTACTTTAACTAACTAAACTTGTGGCCCAAGAGTTCCATGTGGGAAGAGATCTACAGTTCCCATACCTGTTTTCCTTACTGAGTGCCATGGGGTGTGAAGCATTTATCCTGATTGCGTGATCAGCCAAACGCAAAACCCCCAGTGCTTTACAAGTATCTTTTATAAGGAGTCTTTTATTAACCACCGGATATTCTTTGATAAAATAGGCTTGGTCTCAAGCAACCACAGTAGATATCTTTTTCTATAGATATTGTATCCTCTACATTTCAGCAATATATTAGACTTTAATTTGATTACCTTGATAACAATTACTTGAAATTTATTAATTTCTGTCAATTTTAGTAGATGATTTAATGTGACTCTTATAACTAATGTATTCATCCCATTGTGGTTACATTGAGGAATTTTAAGGGTCTTCAATGAGTTGTAATTATCAGACGAGGCCCTCTGCCTTAACCTCGAACGCACCCCTGTTTAATCTGTTCTACGGATGATACAGCTTGAACATGTTTAGTAATCTGATTCATAAGGAGGGAATGTTTAGCTTCTGCAGTCCGAAGACAAGAGCAACAGATGTAGAAGACCAAGCAATAATGTAACCATTCAAAGCTCATTTCTAACAACCAACCACTTTGTTTTATATAGAAGCAAAATCGTATTAATATTCTTACTATACAAGAGTTACGTCGAATACAGATAGAATGTTTTTAGATATTTAGTCAAATTTATCAAAACAAACATTTTTATAGTTCCACAGCCTACATTTTGAGTGCTTGACATGCCTAATCATATACTATAAAATTCAAAGCAAGAACAATCAATTACGAATATTATTAGAATTTGACCAGTCACTATTGTTTTTATAATTAATGGAAAAATCATTGTTTCTTTCATGACAAAATAAACAATTTGGATTCTAAGTAGTTGATTAAAATTTTAGTTTATTCTACCAAGTTACTCTGTATTCAAGAGGAAACAATATGCGACCTACACATTTGTTGGTCCAAAGAAAATTGATATTAGGACAAAGGATTATTTATAACTGTAGTGAGTAGTAAGAAACATAGGAATGAAAAGTATACTGTTGTATCGAGAGATTTTTTCCTTACATTATGGCATTCTAAACATTTGCAATCCCCAGATATTCCTCAAAATCTATGTTATCTGCACGCAGCATTCAAGGTTATTCTTTTGAAATGTTGATGAGCCAGTAAAAGTCCGAAGATCACAAAGTAGATGCAATTTTCCTCTGAAAATCATCAAAGATTAAACATTTTATGGTGTAAGCATTATAATAATGAAGAGAAATTTTGGAACAAGTTCAGTATCCCCATACACTTGGCGACGCGGCGAATTTTTTTGTCGCCAAGCTAGGCGCGCGTTTATTAAAACGGAAAATTACCCTAATTTGATCGAAAAATATGCATTTCAGAAAATTTAAAAAGGGAAATAAATATAAATAATGGACTTACTTGATATGAAGTTAAGCTGACATGCCGATTTATTTCGACTTATTCGTTTGTCACCAGTGTCACATTTCAGTAAAAATAATTATCTAATTTTACAAAAAAAGCATGCAAAAATATTTTTCTAAATGTATACACTTTATAAATTTTTAAAAAAAGCATGCAAAAACTTATTTTCAAATATATACATTTTTTAAATTTAAAAAAAAACATGAATAAAATATTTTTTAAATATATACACATTTTAAGTAAATAAAAATGAAACACGAATACAATAAAAAAAATACATGTAAGCAATAGAATTTAAATAAAATAATTACACCTTCTCCAAATCCAATTTCCGTTAAAAATTAATTAATATTTGCGAATCCTAAATTAATTAATAATTTGGAATCCTGAGCAATAATCCATCATTATTATCTTTAATTTTTGCTAAAATAACTTGTTGATATTTTTCAACAACATTATGAATATGAGACATTTTAAATTAAAACAAAAAATAAAGTAATTAAAACAATAAAAAGATGATAATAAATTAAGAAAACGAAATAAGGAAAAAAGAATATTTAACGGTTTTAAATACATAAAATAAAATATATCATTTAATATAAAAATATATATTAAAATTAAACCAAATAAAAATAATAATGAAAAAGAAATAGTAAAAAAGAAAAATTTACGATGTTTGGACACTGGCGACAACGAAACACAACAGCGGGAAATCCACCGATTCCAGCAGCAAAAGTGAACGAAATTAAAATGACTAGCAATTAAAACGTAGAACAATTAGCAAAGAAAGTTCTGGAAAGTTCTCGAAGTGAAACTAAAAAGCTATTGCCACTAAAAAAAGCACATATATAACGTAAAAATTATTTAAAACACGAGAAAAACGGAATCTGGCAAGGAAAAAATAAAAATAGTAACAAAAACTAAATTTGGCAACACTAATAAAAACAAAAGCTGAAATCGGCAACACTACAACGTAAACAACGGTTACCAGATTTGGCGAGAAATCAGTGTATGGGGATACTGAACTTGTTCCGAAATTTTGTTGGTATATAACATAGACTTACATATTTATACACTTGTTTGTGCGATGACAAGAGGATATTGGAATTAAATCTTACAGAGTTTGTAAGATTATAAGTTGAAGCAGTTAAATCTTGTACTGAGTTAAAACAGTAGAGTGTGGTCAATTTATAACTGTTTAAATTTTGTGTAATTTGTGGGATAGTTTTGATACATATTCGTCATCCAACGATGACACATTTGTTAATAATATTTCATTCTAAAATATTGGTAACACAATATCAATAATAGTTTTGTACACATTATTTTTCATATGAAATAAAAATACTTCTTCAGTTAAAATCTTTTGGAACTCATTTGCTATAGTTGTTCAAAATTCGATTTACCGTCTCCCATAACATATATTTGATCTGAAAAGGCAATAGATTAGAAATATTAATTCAATTATTAGCCTTATCATTTTTCTATCCATTCCATTGTTATTTTTTAATACGTGATTGCAATTCATTGGTACTGAAAAAAATTCTCGAGGAAGATTCATAATCGGAAAGTAATGGGTTTTTTTAGTGCTGAAGTAAGATTGAACATCATGATAACTAACATTTCAGGCTTGAGGGGAATTCACTTCCAGAGCTAGTAGCCCATTTCTGAAAGTAACAAAGCGCGTGTCACTCATAATTAGATAGCGCTTAAGGGAGATGTATCTTGACAGTTTAGAAAAAATACTTTGCAAAGTTTTTCATGGATACAGAAGTAATACAAACAAAATACTTGTTTCTGCTTAAGTGTAATTGATTGATTTTTCAAGTACTAGCCTCTTTCATTTTTTTCCACTTTCACACTTTCGTGATTAAAAACCCATTGCGTAAATTTATATTGGAACGAAAGCTTTATATCTGATATTATTTATCCTCAAGTTTTTTTTTTTACTATTTGTTTAAAATAAATTAAAAAAAGAAACACGTGTATTAATTTTTTTTAAAATTTCAAATGCGTTATTCTGTTTGATTTTGAAAGTGGTTTTATTCTCTTTTTTATGTGTTATAGTAACACAAAATTATGTAATTTTCTGCATTTGTTTTCATTTAGCAAGTGAAATGTTTTCGTTATATTTCTATTTTAAAATATACTTCTGAACCAAAAAACTATATGATCTTTTCCAAGAATTTTACATATTAATTTCTCTTCACTAAATCGAAAGAAACACCTGTTCAATCCACTATTTTCAGTTACTGTGCTAATTAATATCTTCAGAGATATTCCTGTTTTACACACTCACATTCAATTTCTGAAAGATATGTTCATCCTAGAATAAATGTGCATATTTCAGAATCATAAATATTATACTTCAAGCCATACTTCCATTCATGCAGATATCTCTTTTCAAAAAAAGTGATTATTTAATGAAATTGCGTTGCCAATGTTTAATAAAGCAGATTGTAATCATCATTGCTGCAATAACAATCTTCTTTATTAAACAACAACGTATTTACTTTAAGAATATTTTATGGGATGGCCTGTCTTTTTAAAAATACTTTAGTAAATATAAATTTAAAGCTGATTATAATAAAGTTTGTCTAAGTCACTATTTTTTTATCTTTATAATGAAAGAAAATACATTTATTAGTTTGCTGAATTACATGTTCAAAAATAATTTATAATATAAATCATTAAAACTTTATTTTAGTTTTTACATTTAGTTTCTTTCCTAGAATATTTTAGCAATAGATATACATTAAAATTTATATATTGTTATTAGTATTTTTTTTAAAAGTTTTGCTTGGTTGATGAAATGGAAGTCAAGTACTGTAACATAACAGCTAAATTAATTACTAATTAGTTTGGCTGTAACTTTACAAAGATTTTCATATAAGCACACTTTTGTTATTCAAAGAAGACCTATTGAAGTGTTCTGATAGATTGTATTGTAATCATTTAGATAGTTGAAGTTTTGCTTAAAATTATTTCTTCACTTTTGGGTGTATCATAGTACTCTTACAGCATTTAGGACCCTAATGGGAAAAACAGAGATATAATTTTACCTTGTAATTTCTAATTGTTTCATTGTTATTTTGCTTTTCATAAATCTGAAATCTGATTTGAAACGTATGCATGTGGAGTTATATACTAATTTCATATAAAAAAGAGGAAGAAATGAGATAGTTGAAACAGTTAAGTTTAGTAAAAATAAGTTACTCAAGTGCAATATTTTATAGTTTACATAATAATGATAACAAGAAATATTTCTAAATTTTCCAAAATTAATTGAGTAATCAATGAAAAATTATTTTGATTTATACATTATCAATTATATGTAATTATGTATATTTTTTATTTTAATTTATCTTTTTATTAACTTTTAAATAGTTAAATGATCAAAGAAATTACATTTTGCTTTTTATTATACATAATTGATTCTTCTTATATGTAAAAATTTACTTCATATAATTAATATATAAATAATATAAGAAAGTATATGAAAATGATTAGATGAATTCTCAAAATTTTTAGAAATTAAATAATTAATGATTGAGGAATTATTTTAAATAATTTATCACCATAAAAATCTTCTAAATATTTATTTTGACATTGTTCTATATTAACTTTACATAGTTGGAAAGATCTAAAATATATATATTGCCTATTATTATAGACATTTTATTTATTTTTATATTAAAATATACTCCATACAATTAATAGATAAATAATACAAGAAAATATATGTTTCTCTCTTTTCTTGATGTTACCCATTTCCAAAGAAGACAATAAAATATAGCAATGATAAATACGGATTGTACTGGAAAAATATCACGCATTTTTGTCATTAATTTCAAGCCACAAACAAAAGTGTCAGAACAAGAGTTATCAGCAATCCTTTAAATTCCCCTGAATATCGCCATGAATCACGTTTTTCATGAAAACGTTTTCGACTCGGAAGATAGACCAAAGATTCAGACAGTTCAGAATACGAAGTTCATTTTAATTATACAATTATATACAATTATACATATTGTTGTTTCTTAATTTCAAGTTTTAATTTAAATTGTTTAACTTTTTTTAATGTTTAAATTTAATCTGTTTCTTAATGTAAAATTTTTATGCTAGACATGGTTTTAGAGAATACCTTTTAGGATAAAATAAATAAAGTATTCTAAAAATGAAAAAAATAGAAAAAATGTTTGTTTTTGGCTGTTTTTTATATTTTCTAAAATATTTCCTGTAATAATATTTTATATATAGTTTTATATATAGTTTTATATATAGTCTTAAAATAGCCTTAAATTATTATATTTTTTGAAGTTTGACAACTATATATATATATATATATATATATATATATATATATATATATATATATATATATATATATATATATATATATATATATATATATATATATATATATATATATATATATATATATATATATATAGTTTTATATTGAAGACAAAAAATGAATCAACATGCAGTTTTGCAATCTTTAGCTATAGAAATGAGCGTTTACTCAAGCAATATTTGAATAATAAATATTATACATAATATAAAATCTAACATACGAACTATATTTTAAATTTTATTTCTCTCTTAATTATTTCTTCAGATATTTGCTAAATGTTATAAGTATTATTTTATACATTAACTTTTGTAACTCTCTAGGTATTGTTTTTTTAAATATAAACATATACATTGTTTTAGAAATAATTACTTTTTTTGGTATGGATGGGGAGGAGGCAGCTTCGATATGAAAAGACCTTGAGCACCGGTGGCAGAAGACTGACTTAGCTCCGAAGCCCACAGACTTTAACTGGACATAGTGTTGAATGCTATACAAGTTTCGACCCAATTTCCTGTTGAATGTTCAGCCCAGGAAGTATTCAAGGTATTTGGCACCCAAGGTATTTGGACTTCATATTGGATTCTAAAACTCTGAGTGATAGTAATTTGAAACATCTTGCCTTGAGAGCTAGAAAACACATTAACATCATTAATTACATCTCAAGCAGTGACTGGGGTGCCGATGCGTCTACCCTCAGAAATATGTACGTTTCTCTTTTCAATCTATTTTGGATTCCGGCTGTCCCATGTATTGTTGTGTACCTGATTCAAATTTACAGAAACTCTCAACGTAGTGTTGTAATCATTATTTCAGGTCTTCGCAATTCTTGCCAGGAAGTTATTGTACTTTATGAAGCCGATTTACAAACTTTAAATCTCAGAAGAAAAGCATTTTCAGTAGAGCATCATAGTAGTAAGATCTCCGATCTTGACTCTTAAAATCGTATCTCAAAATTTCTTGGACCATGGAACAGTAACCAGAAGCTTAAGTGTGGTAATTCCTTTGATAATGGTTGTTTCTGAAAACTTTATCAGCAATTTCATAGAGCATCACAGCTTCCCGCAGATTAACGACCGTTAGGAGGGTCTCGATGCAGTTTACTTTCAAATTACCTTTCGGTGCAAATTAGCAAACAAATGGAATTGCCGTGCAACCTGAAGCAATTGGCTCTCGAAACAATTAATAATGTCCCCATTCATGCTTTGGCTGTGTACGCGGGCGGCAGTTAACTTGATAGTGGTGGCATTAATATGAGATTTCAAGAACAAGTAATAAAAATCCAGAGTTTTGCTCAGTAATTAGAAGAGCAAACTCATTACAATTTTAGGTGGTCTGAACTCCTCCATGTTGCTACCACAGTCTGTATCATTTCTGATAGTAGATGCGCCTTCCAGCACTTGGCCATTTCACATTACGTAAGGGGTAGTACAGGTGCAGGCATTCTGGGGAAACTAATACAACTTTCCTTTTCTTATCAGATCCCCTTTTAGTGGATTCCAGCTCACGTAGACATTGGTGGAAATGAAATTGCATTCAGTCTAGCTAGAGTTGGTACTGCCAAAGCAACATCGCTTTCCTCTTCTTTTACTTATATGGAACTATTATCTAAATTGTATCTGATTCAAGATCTCCTATTGGTAATGGATTTCTACATTGTGATTGGGCTCATGAACTTGATCTAGCTTGGTTGTTCAAGGGGATGATAAACTCACAACAATAACTTTATTCACCTATATACGGATTTGAAAGTATTTTAATTTTACCGTTTAAACCAATTTTTCTTATGCACAATTATTAGTGATATGATACTTTTTAAGGGCATGGTATGGCATTTTTTAAAGGGCCACACTGTTCAAACATTAGAATAAAGAATATTTACTGTTCTGTTGAAAGTACAAAAGCTGTGAAATATCTGAAAGAAAGAAAATGTTCATTTGATGCTGTGCATATGAAAAAATTGAACAATGCATCTAAAAGTCAGCAGGCACCTTGAAGAAAGGTATCAGTACGGGATGTGTCCACCGTGGAGTGTGATGCAACATTCCACACGTCGTATCATGCTTTGCACAGCATTATCCAGCAGCTGTTGAGGCAATTTATCCCATTCCTCTGGGAGTGCACGGATGAGAGTGTTCTTGTTTGTCGGAGGATAGTTTCGACCAGCAACTTGCCTCCCAAAGCATCCCACACATTTTAATGAGGTTTAGATCGGGAGAACGTGATGGCCATATGAGGCGTTGAATACCCTCGCTGTCTAGACAAACCTAAACAGCAAGTGTTCAGTGACATGTTGCGTTGTCATCCATAAAAACCAATTTATCACCGACAGCACCACGGAAAAGACGAACATGAGGAAGTAGAACTTCATTAATGTATCGATGGCCCGTCATAATTCCATTCGCAACCATATATAGGGGCGTGCGGCCGTTGATCATGATGCCGGCCCACATCATGACACTGCATGTCGGATATCGGCGAAATTGCGATGCTCACGACACCATTGCAAACGAGCAGTACGGTGCTGTCTGGTCAATGGGACACACACAACAGTTCTGCGGGCGTATATTCCTCCTCCCTCAAACGTCTGGCAACAGTTTTTCGGCAGATCTGCTTTCCTGAGGCAGCAGAAACTGATTTGCGACCTACTGATTTGTGGTGCGCCTGTTCCTTTTTGCTGATAGGAATATATACCTGACTTCTGCAGGCGTTGTACTTCTAACACGACCTCTGCCATGCCGCCTACTTCACATTCCAGTAGTTTTAAATAACTTCCACAGCCGTGAAACAACACTGTGAGCGATGTTGAACACCCTAGCAAAATCTGTTATTTTTCGCCCTTCTTCGATCTTTTTAATAAATCGACCACGCATAAAATCATCTAATTGACGTCGGGAAGACATGCCAAAAATTACAAGTTCGTCTGTTAAACTTTGATTTGAAACACAACAACTGTTCACACGCGTCAAAACCTTTAAAGCTCTTATGAACGCTATCACGAGATGAAGAGACTTAAAAAAAAATTGCAAACGCATACTTCTTCTTACTATATCCCGCACTTATTCCAATTTTCCACATTTTGCTTCCTTTCATTTTGTGGTTGCTATGGATGATAGAGTTATCCGTCCTTAACAATTGTTCAGTAGTGTATATAACTATTGTAATCTGTTGTGATGAAACTTTCTTCAATTACTAAAAATTATGACCGCATTACTCTATTTGCAATTAATTAGCTCCTTTTTAAATATTCAAAATTAGCTGCCACTAAATTTTCATTCATGCAATTACGGGATTAATTGTAAAAAATTAGATGTAGGATTGTACTAGGTACCAATTTTTAGAGTTGAACAAAACTGTGAACACCATGATCAAAATATTTCAGATTAAAAACATTTTATTTCTGTGCTATTACCAATTGTTATCGGAATATATTTTCTGCTTCATTTCTAGTATGAATTCAGATTATGTGTTCTTTCTATATTTCCTGTAAAAATAAATTATTTCTAATAAAAAATTCATTCGAATTTTTAACAAAGGTTTTCCATCTTTCGGTTTTAGTAAATGTTATATTCGATCACTAATATGTGTTTTATAACTTTTAAAAGTTTTACATGATAATTGTTGAAATGTTACAAATTTTGGCTATGTTAAATAAACATTTTCAAAATCGATATAACTTATAGGGAAGATAGACCAAACCAAAAGGTGCGTTTTTTTTATAACAATGTTTTTGGTATCAATGAATTTACCTTTCATGGCTTGTTTTCATAAGTATTTCTGACCTTTGATTATTGAGCTTTCTTCCCAATGAAAATATTATAACCTGAATATATACATACCAATATATATATATATATATATATATATATATATATATATATATATATATATATATATATATATATATATATATATATATATATATATATATATATATATATATATATATATATATATATATATATATATATATATACTTTTATTTTAGAAATTTATCGCAATTTATTACTAGTTATTATGTACGCTTTATTGATAATTTATTTAATAATATGATGAATGAGTTAATTCTTCAGATGCATTAATTTTAAAAATATCTGCTTAGATTCTGCTGTACAATATATATATTTCTTTTATTTTGCAAAATTTCAATGGTTTAATGCAAATTTGTTGATGATCCAATTTTGCATTTTTCTCATGTACCACTAATCTCTATAAAAATTTCTAATAAGATATATAGAGATATATTGTTGTAAGGATAACGAAATTTGCTATTGTCATCTTACAAACATAATAAAACATACAACAAACAAACAACTATATAATAAATGCGCTCTCAAAAGCAATTTCTCCATTACAATCTTTAGAAAACCACTGATACTTTATTCATATTTATTTAATTTCCTGTAAAAATTGTTTAAATTTTCATTTTTATTTTTAAAGCCATTTTGAAGAACACATTTCTTAAAAAATAACCTATTTTCTGTAAGTTTAGTGCTAAAATATGGGTTGGACACACTATCAAAATTTTAGGTAAAAGTCAAAGGTGAAAAAAATGCTGAAAAATCCCATTTAATATATTATTTTATTTATTTTTTGCTCTTTAAGTGACTATCATAAAAGAAGAGGAAGTGATCTTAACGCGTCATATTGAAAATTCAATCTAAAGAAGAGAAGTTTTTTTTCATAATAAAGTCAATATGGGTCTCATTACAAATTCACATATCCTTGTTTTGCCCTGCATCCTACATTCTCTATATGAAAATTTATTCGATTACCTAAAAATGGAATTTAAAATTTAATTTTGTGGTTTATATGTTCTTTATTATAACTGAATAACTGAACTTGTTTATGGTAAAATGTTTTATGTAAAAAAAAAGAAAAAAAAACTAGTGTTTATTTTAAAAGATGCGATAAAATATGTACTTTGAAGCAAAACTCTCTTTCATCTGTAATCTTACCGATATCTTATATTTATCTAATCTTGCAACGAGATAACCTGTATTATACAGACATCTCAGGGTGAAAAAAAGTTGATTTATTTATGTAATTAAAAGTTTTCTCGGACAAATATACGAATGAAGTTTCAGTTATACTAACATTCCTGTTTCTAAAATAAAGAAATAAGAACTAAACATTTAATTACACACCAGCAGAGATTTTAAGTTGCTTAAATTAACTTATTTATATTTTTCTTAATTATGTAAAGCTATTCTTCTAAAACGTTTGACAAAATCATTTTGAAATAAATTTTTCGATAACGTTGAAATTTGAATGTAGTTTTATGATTCTTTTGAAACCTATGCAGATTATCCATTTTTAAATGAGTTGAAAAAGAGTCACTAAAGTTTATGATTATGTAATCGTATAATATTTCGAAAGCAAAACAAATTTGTCACTTAAAAATATATAGGCTTCTGCAGATGTTTTTTTTTAAAAACCATCATTAATATTTGAGCTATTTCGCGGCCATTCCCGTTACTGATTGTAAATTATCGTGAAAAACGACTTTTGTACGCAATCCCCCATTAACTTTGCGAGGATTTCTTTTAAACTTAAATGTTTGAATACATTGTAAAAACTATATTCATTGATTATTTATTTTTGTGAAAAGTATTTTTATAACACAATATTATAAATATATAGTAGTATTATAAACATATACAGATTACAAACATCATCTACAGTGGATTCCCTCCCATGTTGACCTCCACTTCAATGACTTGGCTGATGAATTGGCTAAGGAGGGCTCTGCTGAAAAAACTGAAAATGGTGGACTACTTACGTTTAGTGAAATTTTCTCAAAGGTCAAAGCCGAAAACAGCAAGACTTGGAGGATTCCACCTACTCATGACTGGTACGAACAAAACCATCCTGGGGCTGCCCTGGAGCTGAAGGGCAATAGGAAATTGCAAACCACCATTACCAGGCTCATTACTGGACATACTCGCACCCTTACATTCGTTCAGGGTCAAAAAGTGTTCCCTGTGTGCCTCAGGTGTAATTTCCACCAAGCTTCTCCGGACCATCTGCTCTCCTGTCTGGGTTTGGAGAAGAGAGATCTTTTTGAAAACCCTGCGCTGATTCGGGACTTTCTCTGGGCGAACGATCTACTGGACTTGGTCTAGATTGTACTAGATCAAGTGGAATAAGGAACAACACAAACATTATGCACTATTATATATATAAGTATATAGTATTTTAAATATATATTTATTTCTTTACATAAATTCTAAAATTTTGGAATTGTATTTTTTAATGCTATGCACTCCGTTTCATGATTCTGACTAGCTGTTTTATTGTATACAAATACAATAAAAAGCGTAACTTCATCAATCCTCTGTTTTAAAATTAAAGTTAACAATAATAAAATCAGAAATATTGGTGTATATTTTTACTTATTTCTCCATTATCAAATTAACATAGATTTTATTGTAATTTAACCTAATTCAACTCTTATATGCAAGGTTACAAAGTTTTCATTTAATAAAGTTTTAGTACCCAAACAAATTTCCTTCTATATTGCAGAACACTCATTGTTTTAGCCCTTATATTTTTTCTGTCATTTCTTCTTGGACTTTCAGAAAATGATTTATTTTGTTACATATTAGCATAGTTACTGTCTACGATCGCCCCTAGCGGGGTAAGGAAAGACTGTTAGTTAAGGTTTTGGTTTCGAACTGTTAAGATTTCTTTTGCTATTATTTTTAATTTCTTGGTTCTGTTTTGCAATTGGTGTAACCTAAATTTGAATATTAAATTTTTCTTGCAGTTGAGGCTGTTTTGATTCAGTCCACTGCATCCTGACACATTCAATAATCAACTGTAGCATAATTAATATTATGTTTAATCGGAATTATAAAAAAAAACTATTTTGGACACAATTAATGAGTTGTATTTTGAAGAAGAACTATTTCATTATTAGTTATTTAAAGATATTTTTACATGTTCTCAGATTTTAAAGTATTTTAATCAACAAATGATTATGAATAAAATTTATAATAAAAACTTCTATTTATAGGGATTTGATTTTCACATTGAAAACAATACTGAAGTTTCAAGGTAACAACAAATATTATGCAAGTCTTATTAAATTTAAAACATTACAATTTTCCCAAATATTGAGTCATATAGTTAAATATTTTTTTTTCCAAACTAAAAATATCATTTTAATATATTTTGGTGTAGGTAATCAAATATTTTAATGCATTTTAATCTATGTGATAATATATCTTTTTATTTCCAACGGCGGGCACTTGGGTGACGAACCCTATGCCACAACAATTCCAGAAGCTGCTACTCATTTGTCTTTATCCAGGGGCTCTTGTGAACCAAGTCACGGAGCGTTGTCCGTGCTATACCACCATACACCCGTTTATAGCATGGGCCATATTCATAAATCATCACAGAAGAAAGGACAGAGAAACACAAAAAGAAAAAAACAGCCATGCCCGGGATTTGAACCCGGGAGCCACAGATCAGGAGTCAGGAGCGCTAACCACTTAGCCACCATTCGGCGATGTGATAATATTATATCTAACTTAATTGCATAAAGAAATTTTCACCTTTATACAATTAATGTGAACAATTTGTTTTCACACATTTAATAATCATTAAAAATTAAAATATCAGTCTTAATTAAACAAACATTTATTAAGAATTTAAATGATATAGAATAAAAAAATTAGATTCTATCAAACCTAAAATATAAAATTCTCATGCGTCTTTTTCTGACATTTCACTTGTTTGAATGCGTTAGAAGTAGTCTATTTACATAGCTAGAGGTAGTCTATTTATGCCTGGTAGTAGGAGATGGAGGTAGTCACGAGTTGTTATATCAAATAGTTTACACAAATGAATTTAGAACTCCTTATAGCTTTCTTTTCTGTAGCCTGGATGATAAAAATGTGTTTAATTCGTTTTTTTCCTTTAAGACCTTCCTTTTTATTAAAATCAATTTTAAATTAAGTCATATTTGGCCTTTTTTAATTTTCGTATTTAAATCTGGATGTTATATTTTTGGTTTTCTGTATGATATGTCTTTTTATTATTTATTAGAAACATTTTCTTTGTTTATGAATTAATTTTTAACGTAAGTATTCCCCATGATTATAATTATTTAATTATAAAAAAATTGCAATCTGAAATCTTTAACTATTTTATGATATATTTAAATATTTCAGTCAATTAGTGAAAAATTTATATTTGTAGATCAATTAAAGTGTTATTCATATTTTAAAAACAAAAATCTATGCTTTATAAGTATTTTTATATTCAGCCAATCATATCACACTTAGCAAACAACTGTATCACACAGGCGATTTATCGATTAAATATGTGTGTTAAATGTTTGTTGTGAACTATGTTTCCTTTTCTTCCTCTGCAAAGTTTAGCGCATTTTTTATGAATGCTTAGCTTGTGTCAAAATGAAATGTTTAAAAGAAGAACGAACAAATAATATACTGTGAAACTGTGTGAGAAATTCATTTGGAAACATTTCAAGTGAAATGGTGTTACAATATGATGTGTAAATTTTAACGACACTTAAGCGGAATTCATTTCATAGAGTAAAAAGAATTTTCAAGACAATCCAGTCGAAATAAATTCGAATAAATTATTTTCATGTTTATAATAAATTGTTTGAAATATTAAATAAATTTTACTTATTGAAACGTTCATATGGCCTCAAATTTCTAGGATTAATATATTTAGAATTCTATTACCATATTAGTTCGGAAATTATCACACCTCAAATTGGAATAAAACAATAATAATTATGTCCAATAATAATTATTTATTTATGAGACAAGGCTCAATGTAAACAGATTATTGATCATGTGAACGTATTTTCATTTCTTAAAACCAATTATTCATATTTTTTCATCTAGTTTCTAAGAAAATGTGAATAGAGGCATTTTATGATTAATGAAAATGTTAAATCAAATATAAGTCAATATATTTGTAAATGTGATTGTCTTAGGACAACATTTACAAATGTATTTACAAATAATTAGGGTACAGGTATTATTCTTGAAATCATTTGTTCCTTTTACACATATAAAGTTTTATCTAGGTTATGTGTTGATAATCTGGTTAGTAATTGTTTCAAAATTATAGGTTATCACCAATTTTAATATCCAAAATTTGACAGTGTGAATTATGTTAAGTGCACTTTTGATACAACCTATCCAATTCAATTCACCATTTGTAATCCCAAAATACATGGACACACTATGAAACGTTAATTGAAGAGTTATATAAATTTTTGAAGAACTTTATTCAAACTTTAAATTTTATTACAAATTATAGCCTTAACAAGCCATAAATAATAAGTAAAAACTGAATATCTCTTGTGTTATCAATTAGTTTTCTCAAATAAAAGTTTTTTTATAAAAATGATTAATTAAATCATATGAAATGGATATCCAAAGGCTAAGTAGCTTCATGCCGTTTACCGCTAAGGTCAGAAAAATGGAGCATCATTTACGATGGTTAGTCATTAGGAAGGTGACCACATTTCTCTCACTAAATTGTTGGAGTTCTATGGGTTGGGACATGTCCATGTTAATCTGTGACACCCATAAGTCCTCATGCCATTATGTCTTGGATCGGAAGAGGAGGGTGGCAACTGAACTGTGACCTCGTCACTTGATCGTGGTTTAAAATTACGAGGCACTTGGTGATAATCAAGTAATCGCTATACTTATTAACTTGTTAAGTCTTGGGAACCTGTTAAGTCCGCGCTTGCTTGCACTGCTTTATATGTAAGTATCATATGAAGTGCAATTCATATGATACTTACATATAAAGCAGTGCAATGAGTGAGTGATAATCAAGTAATCGCTATACTTATTAACTTGTTAAGTCTTGGGAACCTGTTAAGTCCGCGCTTGCTTGCACTGCTTTATATGTAAGTATCATATGAAGTGCAATTCATATGATACTTACATATAAAGCAGTGCAATGAGTGAGTGATAATCAAGTAATCGCTATACTTATTAACTTGTTAAGTCTTGGGAACCTGTTAAGTCCGCGCTTGCTTGCACTGCTTTATATGTAAGTATCATATGAAGTGCAGGCTCATATCATTACATCAACAAATATCTTCTACTTATACGATACCATTAATCATTAAATTAGATGAGTGCTAATTTGATTTTGCTTATTTGATATTCGTATTTCTATCGAATATTAAAATTTTTGAATAATTTCTACATAAATTTGGAAAAAATAATCTCTTGACTGAAAAAAAAAATATTTCTGAAAGCAAAGCGTAAATACTTGACAATAACTTTATGTTTTTATAAGCTTTTAAATAAGTAATTCAACAAGAAATTAAAGTAACTATCGTAAAAAGTTTGAAGAAAGTATGATCGCAACAGTTAATAATTATAAAATTGAAATGATTATTCGAGAATAAAGTTTCATTCGAAAATTATACCATAGTCACTTTAAATGCAATAGCAATTGTTAAACAATAATTAGATTGTTATGTTATGTTAATCATGATGAAAAGTGATTAAATTTATTGATATAAAGCATTAACCCTCTTTCATTGAAATTTAGAAATTCACTCAAATTCAAATAAGCACTGATCTAATATATTCATTTTTTTGATCAGTTGATTAATGAGAGTTTTTCGAGCAAGTGTTCAGTTGATTTTGAGAAGAATTGATGTATACATTTATAACTAGGGATTATTTCAGATTTATGAAAATATTAATTTAAACGATTTTTAGAAAATATATGAAATGTAATTAATGATTCAAGTAAAAATTACTTTTTTGATCATTACCCAAACTTTCTTTATCATATTTTTCTTATTTTTGTATTCTTCAATTCAAACATTTTGTCTTATATAAACAGTTATAATAAAATATTTCCTATTTCAAATGATGCATAAGTTCGAATAACATTTTAACTAGTTTTATAAAGTTTGAAACAAAAAAAATATGTTCTTAATACGTCGGTGTAACTAGATTCGGATTCGTAATAAAATTACCCACTTCACTTGCTTTTTACATCTTCCTATCCACGACCCGCCATACTTTCTTCTTTCCTGAATGCAACTTATTAAGTTTTGGAAAAACTAAGCTCTGGAGGAAGACACATAATCGAAAAATAATGAGTTTCTCCTTGGAAATTCAAGGAAGATGGTTGATACTTAGGATTGGAGGAGAATTCTCTCTAGGTGCACACGCCGTTTTCAGCAACAAAGCACATGTCTTTTATAATTGAATAGTGCTTAAGGGAAATATATCTTGCCAGCTAGAACAAAAACATTTGTGAAGTTCTTTTAAGAGGAAAAAAATGAAGTATAAAAAGGCTTGTTTTTACATAGCTTATTTTGATTCATTTTTCAAATACCAGCCACTTTTATTTTTCAGTTTTTATTTTTGCATGATTGAAAAAGCATTAAAATGCATGCTTACTTTCGAGCGAATGCTTTCTAAGTAAAGTTATTTATTCTCCATTTTTTTATTTATATGAATTTGAAAGAAACATTGTTTTTATGAAAGTATAAGGTATACTATTTTTGTTGTTGCTTTTGTATCTGATAAACTGTATTGAATTTATTTAATATTTGTTACATGTGTAACATAAAATTCTTGATATTAGTTTTACAATATCGATAATATGCGACACATACATTTTTCTAAACTATTTTTTCTCCTTTCCTCTCCTAATTTTGAAGTATAACCTTTTTTTTTTTTTTTTTTTTGATTAATTGAATGAAAAAATGTTTCACAATTTTACGCTTAGCCATTTTGTTTTCTTCCAACGTAATTATTCTGGAAGTATGAACAGTATTTAGTTTGTATTTAATTAAAGAAAAACATAAATTTTTGAATATTTTATATATATTCTAATTAAATGTTTGTAAGTTAAATCTCTCATATATTCTAAAACAATGCATCATTCCAAAGATTATTGATATCCAAATTTAAGTATTGGTGTATATGTATTAAGTAATTCTCATTTATATTTATTTTGATTTACATAGATTTATATTCATTTCTATTTATTTTACCAAACTGTGAGAGAATGTAATATGTTTATGCACAGACTAATAATTATCTTATTTAGCAATTAGTAAATCTACATTAACAAAATGGAAAAAAGAGTGTCTTTTCTTTTCTTTCATAATTTATATGCAAAATATTAGCAAATATTTAATAAAAAAGATTTCAAATATTAGTATTATTTAAAGTATTAAAAACATATATTCGATTAAATTATATGTCAAACATTATAAACTAAGTAATATTTACAACTAATAATTCAGATTTATATTTAGTTTTTCTAACTACATATTCTGAAAAAATGAAATAGCATTCTCAAATAATTAATACAATAACTAGGATTGTATAAACAGAATATTTAATTTCATTGAAAATACCTGTTATGTTGCCCGCAATATCAATTATTGTATAAAAAGTTTCGTTTGTTAGTAACTGGTAGTAAATATTTCTTAAGTATAACATGCTTCTTTATTTAGTATTAATTCGTTTTTTACATGCTTAAACATAAATATTACAGGATATGAAAAAAATAATATGTAATTTAAACCAATTTATGAAAATTATGTTAATATTTTAAAAACAATGCAAAATTGTCATGTTGATATAAATTCAAAAATTCTTATTTGTTTCAAATTGTTAAATACAAATTTTTTCAATTACAAATTTTTATATATCATAGTCAAAATCTACATTATCATTAAGCAAAATTTATTACACTTACTAATTTTAATCGACATAGTGTTAGTTTGCAGTGTCTTCTGCTCGCTAACTTTTATTTCACAATTTTTAAGTTTTAAATTTCAAAATCAGATTTGATAAAACATTATTAATTACTATTTTTAGAAACAAAAATAATAAATTTTACATAGGGTTCATTGTACAGGAGATATTCTTTACAATTCTTTGGCTTATAAATTCACGAAAGATAAAATAATACGGTATTATATAAAAAATAAAGTTATACTAAATTCAAAAAGAAATTTTACAAATGGTGATTTTTTTTTAAATGAAAATGAAATAATTTATGAGCTTAAAAATTAAAAATGAATAAAATGTAAGTGGAAAATGAATAAAAATCAATTAATCCAAAATTCAAAAAGAAATTTATCCAAATGCTGAAGAACCTACATTTTGAATATATTTCTTATGAAAATAAGTAACTTGTAGATTTTAAATTTTATCTAAATATTGAATAAAAGACCAATTTAAAAATTGGATGATGAATTTATTGCTAAAAGGCAAATAATAAGCATCTCTCAATCAGATAAATATGATTAATTGTATAAAAAGAATAAATTGAAAGATACAGGTGCAAAATATTTTAAGATTATTACCTAGTTTAAAAAGAATATTACAATGTAGGACATAAAAATACTTATTTTTCCTTCTTTAAATTGCATTTCAGTTACTATTAACATTAAATACATAAATGCTCAAACATTTTAGAAACATTGGTTTTGTTATGAATAATGTATGTTTTGCATGCATCAACATACATTAAGGAACTATGTAAACTATGTCTTATCCTTTTAAATCTAAATAATAATATTTTTAATCTACTTGAAATAAAATTACCATTTTGTCTGTTTTTGTTCTTCATTTTCCTAAACAGCTATTCATTATGTAATATTTCAAAACGCTCATAAATCTTTGTTTCTTGTATTTATTGAATTTTCAATTTAAAATTACTTAAGGAATTATTATTTCAAGAAATATCACATTATTTAAAGGTACCATATAAAAATAAATTATTTGTTTAAAAAATTGTTTTAGTTTGTATGTATTAAAAGTAATCTTTTTCTTCGTATGTGCACTTCTGCACTGTAATAAAGTTAATAGACTTGGTCAAATAGTGTATTTTTATTAGCAAATATGATTCAATTCAATAAATGTCGAATCTAAAGGTAATTATTGACGTTACAAATTTTTACGATATGTTTCAATAAATCTTCAAAGGAAGTATATTGTTTGATTCAAATGTGTGCTAAAATCAAACAATATAATTTTTATTGTTATTACTTATGACCCTTGGAGAAACCAAGTCCGTTATACTATCCGCTATGCGAATTTAAGTCAGTAGGATGCATTTTTCGTTTTAACCAGAGTACCACGAAGGTAAAAGTACGGCTTTGTTCTAAAAGTCCTCTAATAAATGCATTTTTCATTTTAACCAGAGTACCACGAAGGTAAAAGTACGGCTTTGTTCTAAGAGTCCTCTGATAAATGCATTTTTCATTTTAACCAGAGTACCACGAAGGTAAGAGTACGGCTTTGTTACAAGAACCCTCTGATAAATGCATTTTTCGTTTTAACCAGAGTACCACGAAGGTAAAAGCACGGCTTTGTTCTAAGAGTCCTCTGATAAATGCATTTTCCATTTTAACCAGAGTACCACGAAGATAAGAGTACGGCTTTGTTACAAGAACCCTCTGATAAATGCATTTTTCGTTTTAACCAGAGTACCACGAAGGTAAAATCATGGCTATGTTACAAGAACCCTCCGATAAATGCATTTTTCATTTTAACCAGAGTACCACGAAGGTAAAAGTACGGCTTTGTTCTAAGAGTCCTCTGATAAATATATCTTTCGTTTTAACCAGAGTACCACGAAGTTAAGAGTACGGCTTTGTTACAAGAATCCTCTGATAAATGCATTTTTCATTTTAACCAGAGTACCACGAAGTTAAGCGTACGGCTTTGTTATAAGAACCCTCTGATAAATGCATTTTTCGTTTTAACCAGAGTACCACGAAGGTAAAATCATGGCTATGTTACAAGAACCCTCCGATAAATGCATTTTTCATTTTAACCAGAGTACCACGAAGGTAAAAGTACGGCTTTGTTCTAAGAGTCCTCTGATAAATATATCTTTCGTTTTAACCAGAGTACCACGAAGTTAAGAGTACGGCTTTGTTACAAGAATCCTCTGATAAATGCATTTTTCATTTTAACCAGAGTACCACGAAGTTAAGCGTACGGCTTTGTTATAAGAACCCTCTGATAAATGCATTTTTCGTTTTAACCAGAGTACCACGAAGGTAAAATCATGGCTATGTTACAAGAACCCTCCGATAAATGCATTTTTCATTTTAAACAGAATACCACGAAGGTAAAAGTACGGCTTTGTTCTAAGAGTCCTCTGATAAATATATCTTTCGTTTTAACCAGAGTACCACGAAGTTAAGAGTACGGCTTTGTTACAAGAATCCTCTGATAAATGCATTTTTCATTTTAACCAGAGTACCACGAAGGTAAAAGTGCGGCTTTGTTCTAAGAGTCTTCTGATAAATGCATTTTTCGTTTTAACCAGAGTACCACGAAGGTAAAAGCACGGCTTTGTTCTAAGAGTCCTCTGATAAATGCATTTTTCATTTTAACCAGAGTACTACGAAGGTAAGAGTACGGCTTTGATACAAGAACCCTCTGATAAATGCATTTTTCATTTTAACCAGAGTACCACGAAGGTAAAAGTATGGCTAAGTTCTAAGAGACCTCTGATAAATGCATTTTTCATTTTAACCAGAGTACCACGAAGTTAAGAGTACGGCTTTGTTATAAGAACCCTCTGATAAATGCATTTTTCGTTTTAACCAGAGTACCACGAAGGTAAAATCACGGCTATGTTACAAGAACCCTCCGATAAATGCATTTTCCATTTTAACCAGAGTACCACGAAGGTAAAAGTACGGCTTTGTTCTAAGAGTCTTCTGATAAATGCATTTTTCATTTTAACCAGAGTACCACGAAGGTAAAAGCACGGCTTTGTTCTAAGAGTCCTCTGATAAATGCATTTTTCATTTTAACCAGAGCACTACGAAGGTAAGAGTACGGCTTTGATACAAGAACCCTCTGATAAATGCATTTTTCATTTTAACCAGAGTACCACGAAGGTAAAATTATGGCTAAGTTCTAAGAGACCTCTGATAAATGCATTTTTCATTTTAACCAGAGTACCACGAAGGTAAAAGTATGGCTAAGTTCTAAGAGACCTCTGATAAATGCATTTTTCATTTTAACCAGAGTACCACGAAGTTAAGAGTACGGCTTTGTTATAAGAACCCTCTGATAAATGCATTTTTCGTTTTAACCAGAGTACCACGAAGGTAAAATCACGGCTATGTTACAAGAATCCTCTGATAAATGCATTTTTCATTTTAACCAGAGTACCACGAAGGTAAAAGTACGGCTTTGTTCTAAGAGTCCTCTGATAAATGCATTTTTCATTTTAACCAGAGTACTACGAAGGTAAGAGTACGGTTTTGATACAAGAACCCTCTGATAAATGCATTTTTCATTTTAACCAGAGTACCACGAAGGTAAAAGTATGGCTAAGTTCTAAGAGACCTCTGATAAATGCATTTTTCATTTTAACCAGAGTACCATGAAGTTAAGAGTACGGCTTTGTTATAAGAACCCTCTGATAAATGCATTTTTCGTTTTAACCAGAGTACCACGAAGGTAAAATCACGGCTATGTTACAAGAACCCTCCGATAAATGCATTTTCCATTTTAACCAGAGTACCACGAAGGTAAAAGTACGGCTTTGTTCTAAGAGTCTTCAGATAAATGCATTTTTCATTTTAACCAGAGTACCACGAAGGTAAAAGCACGGCTTTGTTCTAAGAGTCCTCTGATAAATGCATTTTTCATTTTAACCAGAGTACTACGAAGGTAAGAGTACGGCTTTGATACAAGAACCCTCTGATAAATGCATTTTTCATTTTAACCAGAGTACCACGAAGGTAAATGTATGGCTAAATTCTAAGAGACCTCTGATAAATGCATTTTTCATTTTAACCAGAGTACCACGAAGTTAAGAGTACGGCTTTGTTATAAGAACCCTCTGATAAATGCATTTTTCGTTTTAACCAGAGTACCACGAAGGTAAAATCACGGCTATGTTACAAGAACCCTCCGATAAATGCATTTTTAATTTTAACCAGAGTACCACGAAGGTAAAAGTACGGCTTTGTTCTAAGAGTCCTCTGATAAATGCATCTTTCGTTTTAACCAGAGTAACACGAAGGTAAGAGTACTGCTTTGTTACAAGAACCCTCTGATAAATGCATTTTTCATTTTAACCAGAGTACCACAAAGGTAAAAGTACGGCTTTGTTACAAGAACCCTCTGATAAATGCATTTTTCGTTTTAACCGCGAGTACCACGAAGGTAAAAGCACGGTTTTGTTCTAAGAGTCCTCTGATAATAGCATTTTTCTTTTAAACCAGAGTACCACGAAGGTAAGATTACGGCTTTGTTACAAGAATCCTCTGATAAATGCATTTTTCATTTTGACCAGAGTACCACGAAGGTAAAAGTACGGCTTTGTTCTAAGAGTCTTCTGATAAATGCATTTTTCGTTTTAACCAGAGTTCCACGAAGGTAAAAGCACGGATTTGTTCTAAGAGTCCTCTGATGAATGCATTTTTCGTTTTAACCAGAGTATCACGAAGGTAAAAGTACGGATTTGTCCTAAGAGTCCTCTGATAAATGACACTATCAGGGGACTTACCCCCTCGATTTTGACATCGATCTGGATGGAGAGGAAATTTTCTTTAAACCATTACACCGATCACAGGACTTTAGAGCCCGCAGATTTCTAACGAGCACGTATATCGAATGTGCTCTGTAGATCTTTAGTGGCATTGGGAATTGAACTCAAATTGCATTGGACATTGAGAATCGAAATTACGGAAGGAAGGCCATGTGTGCCACGGTTCCATATAATTTATTTGAAGGACAATACTAAGTAGTGAACTGAAATCTTAGTCAAAAAATTATTATGTATTTTATATTAGGACAGAATTATAAATATTAGGAAGGTTTTCAATATATTTACGGGTAAATAATGTTTTTATATATGCTTACAGTTTAATACTTAATAAAAAATAATTAATCAAAACCAAAATTATGTTTTAAGTAATATTTACAAACTGGAAGTGGAAATGTTCAGATAAGCAATACAAGAATGAAATTTCTTAAAATTAAGAAAATATATTACATTTTTTAATATAGCATTCACAGACAAAATGTAAAATGATTTTATAAAATCAGCTTTAATTTAAAGTGATGTCATTTCTTAAATTTACTATTTTATTTTAAATTCTAAAATCTCATTTTATTTATGAATGCAGTAACAAAGTATTTAATATTTACCTATACAGTTACAATACTGAAAATTTTTACAACTTCAAATTTTCAAAGAGAGAATATGCGTAGAAAATAAGTTAATATTTACCTTAAATATTAACATTTTGTAATTTGATATTTTAAAATTTTACAATTATTATCATGTAAAACAAATAACATATATCAAATAATAAATGATGTTTTAAATCTGACATGGTATGCAATATATTTACATGTAGTAATAAGTACTAGATTTCTCCTGAATAGTAGATTTCTTATTCTTGAGAAATGAGATTTATCATGAGAAAAATCTCTTATAAAATATCTTTTGAAACATTTTTAAATCTCAAAAAAATTTTCTATTGAAAGACAATTATATTTATTATAAATAATATAAAAATTATATTAATATGTATTCAAAGATTTTTCTAATTATTGAAATATGTTTTCATTATGTTTATATTGAGTGATATATTAATTTTTATTACAAATTTTCTGATCTTGCAACCTTTTGGTAATATAATATTTAAATTGTTAGTGCAGAAAATAAAGTACTTTAATAAAGGAAAACCTTTACATTTCAATCCTTGAGAGCACTATCGCTTTATAAATTGCAACCTGTCTTCAAATATTTGTCAAATAATTATTATTAGTGGTATAATTCAGAATCAGAGAGACGACAGATAATTTAAATGTTGGATGGAAATTTATGCAGGTTCATTCTCAAGATGATAATAAGCTTCGTACGCTGTGAGCGTAACATAGGAAAAGGTAGAGAAGGTGGTTGCCAAGCGGATTTTCCGTTGGCAACTGTCCAAGGTAACCCTTTGACTTCCCGTAAAGTGATATAAATCTCCATGCAGAACTGTCATCGACGTCTTCACTGTCCAAATATCACAGCTGCTTCAAAGTTTTAGATAATTAGGCGTATGTATTATCCCAGAATTTGCTACAGAATTCTCTTTTGAAAGTGGTTCAATTTATGTGGAGATACACGAACTTGTGAAAGAGATTCATTTCATATTGAATATCACAAATTCTCCTGTTAGTGTTTTTGTTTGCTAATAAAGAAATATTTTGTTTTGGTTTACTTGACAGAAATATAATAATAATTAGCATAGTTGTATCATGTTATGTATATATATATATATATATATATATATATATATATATATATATATATATATATATATATATATATATATATATATATATATATATATATATATATATATATATATATATATATATATATATATATATATATATTTAAAACAGTAGTATACATTATTTTTTGTTATGAGCTACATACATAGTTACTTATTCTTAAATCATTATCATTTACAGAATCATTTAAAATTTTCTAAATTCATCTAAAATAAGAGAAAGTTGTCTTTAGACTTCTAACAGAATAGCAATAGATTTTCTTTGTTATTAACTAAATTCATGCCGTAATTTTACATAAATTTGAAAATGCATGAGAATAATATGAGATTAGGTACTAAATGTAAAAAACAAGATAAATATTCGAATTTATGAAAAAATAAAACATAATTGTTATGAAAGACAATAGAATTATTGATAATTATTATGAATTCTATTAAATAGATAAGTGAAGTTACATAAAAATTAATCAAAATGAATAAGTTAACTTCAGGTAATATACACTTTTCAAGTTTTAGAAATCAATTGAATTCCTCAGTGGATACGTGACTGTTAAAAATGATTAAAACAATGAATGAAGTGTGAAATTTTTAATATTTTGTCATTTAGGGAATGTAATGTTTTGAAAATGTTATATTCAAGAAGAAAGTTAAGAATCAAGTCGTTTCAAAAGGATTTCTAGAAAAATCATTCTGAAAAGATTTGAGTCTCAATTTTAAGCAGAGTTAAAGCAAATATATGATTTTACGAAGCTCAGATTGTGGATAATGTTTCACCTTAAGAGTGTAGTCTTTCTGAAATATAGCCAAATAACCAATTGTGTATATAACTTGAATGAAATGAATGATAATGATATCATTGCAAAAGATTAGGCATTTCTAAAGGGGAAAAAGTACGGATTAATTTATCCAAGAAATAAATGATGTTGGTTAAAAAATAAATTCTTTATTGATCACTGATGGCTTAAAAATGCATTCAGTTATTATTACCATTTAAGATATTTGTTGGCAAGCACTTAAGAAAATTATCTTTTTATTGTTCATTGAAAACAATTACAAATAAGCTATTCTTAATACGCTACAGCAGATGATACCAACACATTTATTATAAATGCTAAGATGAAGATCTGATGAACCCATTTGTAGGCTTAATGCATTGCTAAAAAAGCTTTGCTGAATGATTAATTGCTTTACACCTTCCAATACAATGTCATAATTAAAGTTATTTTGAGCATATAACAAATCTAATTACTCAATATTGTGTCATAATCTCTTACTTCGAATTAAGATAGGATCTGTAAACATAATTGAGTGTTTATAAGATTTTATCCATTAGGAAATTTATTCAAAATTTTGGAAATCTGAATTAGGAATAATTCATTAGATTTCTAATGAAATGTTTTCTAATAATTTTGTCTCATATTATGTTATAATGAATATATATTTAGCATCCATATTCAAATAAAGTTTTATCAGGTTAATATAATCAAATTTCAAAAAATGCAACAAATGCACAAATTAAGATCTGTGTTTTTTACTGTGAAATTTGCTAGGAGACGAGTTATCACCTTTATCTTATTAAATTTCTCATCAAAACCTTATCTATCTTAATAAAACCCAAAATGTTTCTTTCCAAAATCATTTTGAATAGAAATCTTAGAATTCCTTTTTAAAAATATTAATTTAAAATTTTATTAAAAATTATTTACTTTATAAATATTTATTCTCTTTATTTATTTTTCTTTATTTTTCATTTTTGTTTGAGTAAGTTTCATTGATAATGGTAATATGAGAAGTTTAAAAACTGTCTACATTTTATCCTAATTTAGAATATAACTATTTATTTTTAGAAAAATAAAATTAAATGCAACTGAAACAAATTCAATTAAAGTAAAATCTCTAAGCATTTCAAAATAATATCAGATTTATCCTTGAACTTAAATTTTTTGTGAACGAATTTTACATTTGAAAAACAACATTTTGATCAGTGTTTTTATTAGGAATTTCCAGTACAATTTTTTTCCTATATAAATTTAAAGATGAAGAATTAATTTATCCATATTTGTAAATTATCTTTTGTAAACTATTGAAATAATATTGTTCAGCTAATATGATTTTTTATACATTGTTAAGTTCTAGACATTAATACCTTGTCAATCATAAAGTTTTTAAGCAAATTTTAATATCAAATTGTTTTGGATAATGTTGCATTTTTAGGGTTTGGAAAAGCTATATATTTGAATGATATAAAAAATTCTAAACTAATCCTAAAATTCATGCCCTAAAGATAAACTGCATCGTAAATTTATTTGAAAAATTATTCATCTTACGATGGTATTTGTTATAATTGAATTTTTAATAAATATAAATTTATTTAAATTTTTTATCTCTCTTATTTACTAGATATATTGTAGAAAAGTGCTTAAAATAAGAAGCTATTTTGATTATTTTTATCAATGATTTATTACTATTTTTTTAATTTTAAGCAAGAATTGTTTGATTAATGCTCTGATTGAAATTTCTAAAGATAATTCATTTACAACTTTCGTTTTTACTATGGTCTCATTATTATTTGATATTATGTAATTCTGATTTAATGTTATATTTTTACTATTGAAGCTCTAGAACGCATACTTATATTAATACTTGCTGAATCGTTTTTCAAATTAATTAATTTAACAATTTAATTAACTCTTCTGTGTTAATAATTCTCTCTCTCTCTCTCTTCACATGATCATCTAGTCCATGTCATCGGAAAATATCAGTTACTAAACCAAAATATTTAATATATATTTTGTAAAGTTTTTAACCAATTAAAAATTATATATTTTAAACATTTGTATTAGTAAACTTCACAAAACATTTCACAACTTTTTTTTAGAATTTTTACTTTGGATATTTTTTTACACTGAAAATATCGCTTTCAATTGTTAATTTTGTTACATTTTTAACTGCACATAATTTTAAATATACTTATATTTTTATCACAATCTAATTTTCAGTATCTGAAACTATTGGAAACTAAATATATTGTGAATTCACCTCATTATAAAAAATACTCAAAGTTGTCTTTAGTTAGATAAATTAAAATATAGATTTCCTTCCACAAAAAGGATTTGATCTTCACTTTTGCAAAATGACTCATTAAAATAACAATCCTAATTCTTTCTAATATATTTCTGCAACTTTCTAGAGGAAAAATATTTTTTTTAAATATTTATTTTAAGATTGTGACTATGACTCTGATTGTTTTAGCAATAGTGAATTCCCTCAATAATACGAAAATTGTCATTATAAATTTAATTGAAATTAATAATCAAAACTCATTGATGAAAATAATGCTGTAACTATCAAACTTTTCAGATAAAAAACGTAGAAGTTTATGTCGGTAAATACGTTTTAAATAATCAGATTTGTCTGCACAATTAATATATTAATTAGATTTAAAATGCAATGCAATAAAATATGGGATTCAAATGAAATTAAAATATATTTTATAGAAAATATCAATCACTGCAATTAAATTTTAATAATTATATGCAAAATTAAGCTATCCATCCTGGTTCCAATTTCTTTA
>CM075852.1:6031633-6129133 GCA_037975125.1 Latrodectus hesperus | reverse complement strand
AGCCCTACTCACATCTCACGAAAAACTCCCAAGCAGATTATGTACGGTTAAAGCAAAAGTGAAACGCTCATATCTCATTGTTCAATAATAGCTGGAATCAAAATCTGAAACTTCCCTCCTCAAAGAACATGTCCTATGCTCTTAAAAATCGAGTGATTTGCCATGCACTACGGTTTTCAGCTTCGTCTTATTTACGATCTTAAATACATAATTTCGGAATTTTAGGGAAGGGAAAGTATTAAAGTCTTTTGTTGTTTCTAAAGGTTAGAATGTTGTTTTTTTGTATAAAAGTAAGTAAGAGAATCAATTTGATAGTACTTAAATTGTGATCTTTTATATAAAAAATGTGTTTAATAATTTAAATACAATAAAAACATTTTTAAAACCTGTGAATATCTGCTGCTTAATATCCTTAAATTAATTCTAAAGTATAAAAGATTAACATTTCATATTGTAAAATAAAGGTTTGTTGGAAAAATATAATCTGATTTAAAACTCATAAAATGGAATTTTTAGTCAGTACTTGAGCACAATTAGTGTCTTTAGTAATAGGTGTTTTTGGATATTATGAATATCTAAAAAAAAATATAATTTTGGCCTGAATAATTGACATAATATATTGCATTTTTTAAAGCAAAACTTCAGAAATTAGTGCTTTTAATAATATGTTTATGTACATATTATGATTTTTTTTAAAAAAGTATATTTTTATCCTGAATATTATATATATATATATATATATATATATATATATATATATATATATATATATATATATATATATATATATATATATATATATATATATATATATATTATACTGATTTTTTTAATCCTTACCCGAACAATTAGTGCCTTTAATAATATCTTTACATAAATATTACGGACTTTTAAAATAATATATAATATAAATATATTTTTACCCTAAATAATTACTATAATATATAAAAATATACAAATTTTAAATTTGAGATGAAATGAAAACTACTTTTAAAACTGAAATATTTCTAAATTTAACATTTAACATAGCATATATAGTCTTACACTTCATGTACATTCGTAAGCTCTTAAATAACCCAAATCAAAGCATTAATAACAACATATGCTTAAAAATCGAATTTTTAAACAGTAATTGAATTTGAATGAACTAAAACTTATTCAAGTTGCTCATTTCTGCTAAACAATAAACATTAAAATTCAATTTTATATTTTTAAAGCCTTAAAAATTTTTTTATATAGTCAACAAATAATAAAATTCTAATGCTATTTTGAAATGGTATTTCTAAAATAACTGCATGTTTTAATCTTTGCCGAAACATTGTCATAAAAAAGCACAATTTGTATCTTATATTCTGATATTTCTAAATATTATTCATATATTATATATATATATATATATATATATATATATATATATATATATATATATATATATATATATATATATATATATATATATATATATATATATATATATATATATATATATATATATATATTTTATTGAAATATCAAATTAGTTTTCTTCAAAAATATATAGTTTCTTTTCTTGGAACTCTCTACTTCAAAACGAAACCATAAAATATGTTGTGTACCGAGAAGTAAAGATAAATACAAATTGTACTGAAATTTACCACGCATTTTCGCCATTAATTTCACAGCAAACAGAAATGCCAAAACAGGAACTTTTCCATTTGGTTATCTTTTAAATGCATCGCAATGCCTTCTGGAGTCACGTCTAAAATATATCATTTTTTTCAAAAGAATGTGAAGGAAAAGTACAAGTAATATATTAATTTAAAATATATTCATGTTGTACAATAAATTGTATCGAAAATAAGAGAATCTTGTTTATGAATTTCGTATTATAGCGTTGTTAATATTTATATTCCCATTCATTTCATATGTTAACCATCTAAATGAAGTGGATGGTAGGAAACACATATTTCATTTGAACTTAATACATAATATTCACATTCATTCTGATTTATATATATATATATATATATATATATATATATATATATATATATATATATATATATATATATATATATATATATATATATATATATATATATATATTGTTATTTACGCATATATTTTCTAACGAATTGCAATTTTTTCGCTTTTACAATAAATTTAATAGTAGTTGTAATAGAAGCTCGTGAGTTGATATTCTAAAAATATGGGTACAATTATTAAAAAAAAAGAGCATTTAAAGTATTTTTATGTCATTTCCCAATTAATAAATAAATTAATGTTGTACACAAATAAATAAATTCTATCGATTATCCAAAATAATAATGTTTTGAACTAAAAATGATATTTCAGTAGAATTCAAGTATATGATTCTAATATATATATATATATATATATATATATATATATATATATATATATATATATATATATATATATATATATATATATATATATATGTATATATATATATATATATATATATATATATATATATATATATATATATATATATATATATATATATATATATATATATATATATATATATATATATATATATATATATATATAATAATAGTATAATAGCTTACATGTATAATAGCTTTTGTTTCATTGAAATACACTGCTCAAAAAATTAAGGATATCATGTTTCTTTTATAGAATAAAGGTAAAACAAATTCATTTCGCTTAAAATAGAACAAGAGAGTGCCAAATATATATTTTTTTATTTTAAAACCTCACACACAAAATGCGAATTTTGAGCTTGATGTTGACGATGATACGTTAGTGGCAGCGAATGAGATTTGGGATTCAATTTGATGATGAAAACAAAATGAAAATAAGATTTAGAAAAGAGAAAAATTATCAACATTCGGATTAGTGTCAATGAGTGTGGTGTCTTAACTAAAATGCTTAACTGAATCAGAAGCATGGGAAGTTGTTTGCAGGTTAGAGGTGGAAGCGAACACAATCTTAAGTTGCAAAAACCAACGCAGTTTAACAAAGTGTGTTTTGGAAGATCTTAAATTGTATTTTGCTTTTGAGACTGAAATATGCTGTCCAAAGATGAGGGTTATGTCGATGATGTGAACCAAAAGCCGAATAACAATGTTATTAATCTCACATGCAAAAATTGTTTTTTTTTTAGTATTGTATCCAAATACTCAATAAAACGCATTTATTTGCCAAACAAATTGCCTTTTTATTTGATATATTCTACTATGCCTTTGATAAATATACCAATCAAGCAAAAAAATAACCTAATGCCACATCAAATTCAATACCCTAATTAAATTCCTTCACTATTCGATGACTATTCTTATAATTCTGTAAAGAAAAGAGAACTCTCTTAACTTTAATAAAACATTTCAATATATGATCTAGAATTTTTTTTTATTTTATTTTATTTATTTTGTGTAGGAACAAATGTTTTAAGGACTCTGAATCGATAATTAGATTAGTCATATTACCTTATTTTATAATAGGGATTTTCTTATTATATTGTGGTTACTAATGACACTTGGACAAGCCAAGCTCGCTGTATCTTGGCTATGTGAATTTAAGTCAGTAGTGTGCGTCTTTCGTTTAACCAGAGCACCACGAAGGTAAAAGTTCGACTTTGCTCATCAAATCCTCCGATAGAGGGCACCACCAGAGAATCCACTCCCTCAATTTTGACATTGATCTGAAGGAGGAGGAAATTTTTTCCAGATCTTTTCACCCATGGTAATTACTCAACGACCGACCACAGGACTTTCGCACGATTCCACGGATTTAACTAGCACATATATTGCGTGTACTCTGTGGGTACATGGTACTATCATGGGGTACTTTCATGTACTATCTGTGGGTACTTTCATAGCATTGGGAATCGTACCCCGCCCTTCCGGACGATGAAAGCTTTCTTTTAACCCAGATAAGCCTACTGTCCTATATTCTACTGTCCTAAATATAGGACAGTAGGCTTATCTGGGTTAATGCCAAATAAAATGCTTTCTTTTTAGGGGGCAGAGACCACATCTTGGTAACTGCTTGATTATGCCAAAAAAAAGTTGCATTTTTATATGGGGGCACATCTAATGGTTACCCCTCTACAAAAGTATCTTTTTTCCAGCCTGTGTACATATAGTGGAACCTAATTCTAACACAACCACTTGTCCGCTTATTTCAAAGCATAAATAAATTTTAATTGATCAATAAAAATATTAAGTCAAATAAGTTTATAAGATGTAAATAATATTATTTAAAATATTAACTAATGAAAAAGATGTAAAAGTAAAATACAAATCCCACGAGAAATTATAATATTAGGTTGGGGAATAAATTCGTAGCGTTTTTACCAAAGACCTTTATTTAAACAAAAACTAATAATTAAATCAAAAGGTTAATCAATTATATATTCACCGTTGCTGTTTACAATCTCTTACCATTTCTCCAACCATTTGTTGATGTCGTTCTACCAAAAAATGCCTGGTTTTTTTGTCAAAGAAGATGTTGAGTCAGATTTTAAGGACTTCTTGGTGCACTAGGAAATGCTCGAAAAGAATGCCACAGTCAACAAGGAGCTCTATATTGGCCAGCAACACCGCGTGAATGAGACTATTCGACTGAAAAGACCTGACCGACATGGTCAAACCATACTCCTTCACGACAATGCCACGCCCCATGTTGCACTAGTCGCCAAAGCATCCAAGAGCTCGAATGGGAGGTCCGTCAGCATCCGCAGTATTCTCTGGACCTTGCACCGACCAATTACCATCTTTCCCGCTCCTTGTCAAACCATATGAAAGACGTTACCTCTGATAACAAAGAGGTTCTTAGAAACTGGCTCAACAACTTCTTTGACACTAGACCCGGCGATTTTTGGCTGAACGGCATCAACAAACTGGTCGAGAGGTGGGAAGAGGTTGTAAACAGCAACGGCGAATATATAATTGATTAACTTATTGATCTAATTATTGTTATTTTGTTTAAAAAGACCTTGGTAAAAACGCTACGAACTTATTCCCAAACCTAATATTACTTATTAATTGTAGAAAGTTTTATATCATTTTAAATGATAAAAATTCATTCATTTAATTATTTAATTTTCAAATAATGAAAAGTTTATTGTTCATGTAATTTGCATGTAAATTAAACGTTTAGAAATACATTAAATAAAAATATCTGATTTGAATCAAACTAATAACATCAAATTGTAAATTAAATAGTTCATTCATATTTAAATATCTATTTAAGTTTTTTTATCTATTTTAATCTTAATTTTAATATATATTTAATTTTATAACATCTATTTTAATTTTAATTTTAAATATCTATTTTATTTTAAAAATGTATTCTTAAAGGAAAAAAATATATTAAGTCTCATAGGTATTATAATATTTTTTGTAAGAATGAAAAACTACCAATGTGGAATTTATGCAAAAATTTAAATAAACTTTCAGCATAATTTGCTGCAGCATGCATTTTTATATTAAAAATAAAATTTTCTCCTGTATACAGAGTTCTATTTTAATATTGAATAAATTTTAAAGGTATACTCTCAAACACTCAGAGATGCCAATTCTTTGTTTCATGCTTATTTACAATAATTAAGAAATACACACATCAACACATTTTAAGACCATTGTGAATTGAGAGAACTGAAGCACATAAGCATAGCCTACGTATCTAAAATTAATGCACATTTTGATTTTTTGGTGGACTAGTTTTTTAAGTATCCATATTATTATAACCTATATATCTTTCAGCTTTGCATTCAGAGGTGCTACAATTGAGTTTTATGTGTTATTAATCAATAAAGATAAACTTTGGTAGTGTTTCGTAATTCTATAATCTTTTGACATAGCTAAAATTTTCTTGCAATTATATTTTCATTATAAATTTTGTAAAATAATGAAAATTGAATGCATTTAAAAACTGTGATTTTATTTATATAGTTAGTATAAGGCTACAATTTCCTCCCATTTTAGTTAATATTCTTTTTATTTTATAAAAGAATAAAATAGTACATAAATATTAACCTTCAGAAATTACTTGCTTTAAGGATTATTTATTTAAATTTACGTAACTTTTATTTAAATAATATCGCTTTTTACTAATTATTTAAATACTGCTTACAACTTAGTTTTTAGGACTTACGTATAACTATATATTAGATTTTGGTTGTTTGTAAATATAAATTAAATTTAAGAAAGTAAACTTAGTTAATTTTCTTCGATTTGCTCTTTAGTTACTACAAGGTAAAACCTGCAAAAAGTTATAGTACTAACTAAAATTAATTATTTTTTAAGGAGTTTAGTATTCATTTTAGTCTGTAACAAATATGATTGGATAAAATTCATTTGTTATTGGAAGAAATAAGTTTTGAGAACACCAAAATTCATATGGGAAGATATAGTATACAGTGTAGCTATAGCTTAAAAAAAAGTGGCAAACAGGGGCATTTTTGCAACAAAAATTGACTTCTTCTTACAATGATTATTATTTTATTACTACTTCTTACATTATATTATTACTACTTCTTACAATGATTATAATTAGTTATCTTTCAATGATTATTAAATGAGGTTATGAGCGAGTGATTTATGGCTGACAATAAAGCTGATCAATGAGTACATCAACTTTTTAATTTGTTTAAGATATTTGTCTGGGTTTCAGTTAATCTTAAAATATCTCAAGTTAAATCATACTTTAACAGTAAACATTATCAAATTTTACTGCATAATTATTACATTAGAGAACACTTTATGATATTTCTTTGCACATATTTAAAAGTAGTTACACACTTGTAAGCAATAAATGCATATTTTTACATGATTTCCAAAATATTATTGATATTGAATTCATGGTCAATATAACAGCTGAACAGAGTAAGAAATAATGAAATTACAATTGCATTAAACAAAATTACTGTAAAAAGACTAGCATCTAAAAAATTTGCACTTAATAGTAATTTTTTATGTATTTAATAGTCCTGTTTAATACAACGCATATTTTTTTATAAAAAATTACATATTAATACTAAACAAATATGCCTGTTTGGAAAGAAAAGTTTTTAATCTTAACTAAGAAAGGAAATTATTATATTATGCCTTGTAAATTTATCTTAATTGTTTACTAATAAGCAATATTGAAATAATATTTTAAGTATAATTTTATCAAAAATAGTTAATAACCTTAAATCCTATAACCACTAATTGTATTCCATTATTTCCCCCAAAAAACAAGTATATTAAAATATTTCCACCCGGAAAATATTACTTATCACTTATGACTTTGTTTTGAAAGGAAAAGAAAATTCACAATTTTATTCTAAAATTTAATATATTAAAACAATGAACATGTGTGTGTTCATTTACTTATTGTAATAGTTTACCTTGCATGGTTTTCCTCACAAATGTTTCGCTTACTTTTTATGCTTTGTTTTATTTAAAATTCTAGTTATTTTATTATTTAAATAAAACCTCAAAAGGTTTTTCATCATATCAAAAAATATTTCTAGTTTCCAAAAACACTGAAAGGCTTATTAATTTATAATTAATTCAGTTGCCCTAAAGATTTATTTACCCCCCAATGGGTATTTTTTTCTTAATGAAAATTTAAGTTACATAGAAAATAACCCCAAATAACCAATGCACGATTTTCCTTCATGAAATTTATGAAATCAAACTAAGCCTTTCTTCTCTCTTTCTCTCTCTCTCTTTTCATGTTAATTCTAATAGAAATAAACTAATATGAAATTGTTTCTTTTGAAGTTTTAATTAATATGATTTATGCGCATTGAATTCTTTCGCTTTTATCAAACAAAAGACATTTCAATACACACTTTCAATTTTTATCTATCAAACAAGGACATTTAAAATTAATAATAAAAGATTAATAATATTATTCGTAGTTTTATAGAAGGAAATCAGAAATCCTGTTATTTTTTTTAATAAACTTAAAAATAAAAATTGAAGAGAAAAATCTACTGCAAAGTACAATGTTTATTAAATGTCAAGAATACAATTTACTTTCAGAGTTGCGGAAGGGTTGAAGGATTTGTTCTGGAGAAAGAATCATTTCTTTTCTTCTTCAACTTTTAAATCAATCTTACCTTGAAATGTCAGGAAGCAATCAATGGAAAACATTCCAGGATTAAATGAATACCAGCGAAAGGAAAATATAGATTTATTACTGGAACCGTTTATTAGAAATTGATGAATAGTTGAATGGGGCAATTATATATATATATATATATATATATATATATATATATATATATATATATATATATATATATATATATATATATATATATATATATATATATATATATATATATATATATATATATATATATATATATATATATGTATGTATATATATATATATATGTATGTATATATATATATATATATATATATATATATATATATATATATATATATATATATATATATATATATATATATATATATATATATATATATATATATATATATATATATATATATATATATATATATATATATAATCCAGTAAATTAGGTAAGTGACACTTATTATTTAAATACATGACACTTATATCTCGTGTTTAGGATTTTCTGCAGTAAATTCAATTATTCCAGCAAATTTTCAAACACATGAAATATATAAAAATTCTCTTTTTAATTTTTTGGATTTTCTTTGTCTCCATTTAAACAATTGAGAAGAAATGGAAAGAGTTATTCAATTCTTACTTTTGATTAAATCATTTATTTCCATAAAGTTCTTAAAAAGTGTAAAAAATACACTTTTTAACTGTATTTTTAATTTGAAGGAATTATGAAACTGTAATTTTTATAAATATAATTTGATGAAATTTATTCATAAGTGTATTGCTTAACTACTAAATCAGTCGTCTGTAAGAATTGCTTTCTGATAAACCATGAAATGTACTATACAAAAAGAACTTTCCAAATGAAATAGTTCATGAGCCTTCCTCATGAGCAATATTAAAAAATTACTTGAAATGTCTTATGCATTAAAATAAGCAGACTATATGTTTTATATGTACTAGTGTTTTACAAGTACTTTTTATATGGACTAGTATTTTATAAATTCCATTTTGATAGAATTGAAATGAAGAAAAATCACATAGATACACCAGATACACGTTGATAAAGTTCTCAGTTTAGTGATGGCTGCTTATAGACGTCTGCTTAATTATACTGTGAACTCTTCGATGAAAATTTTGGAATTCTGATAATTTGGGTCTCGCTTGGTTGCGCTCAACGGACATTTTTGTTTATGAGGACTAAATAAATATGGACTTGCTGTTTAAAAATGATTCCAAATTACTGCAATCAACTACCAAATTACTCAACGTATAAGAAAACCCATAATTATTTTAATCAAAGTCAAAACACTAACCATTTGGCTACCAGTTCAGCTTCAGCATCGCAGGATCATAATTAATAATGCTGTGATTTACCGTTTTATAGCATTACTGATTTCACCAGTTAGGATTCCTTGCTTTTCTTTTAAAAGGTTACATTTCCTTCAATATAGGTTCTTTGAGCTCATTTATACACGACTGAAGTGAAACAAATAGATATTCTCTCATCCATTTGAAACCAAATAGATCTGATTACAGAAATTAATTTCTAAGGTTTATGCGAATATCAAGCAAAGAAATAGTAATGTATGGCAACAACATCAACTTGACACTTGCATATGTACAATGTCACCGTTATTGCTTGAAAAACTCTAGGATAGTTCCAGAATATCGATGTAATTTAACACTCTTTGCAGCTATCAAAGAGATCGATTTTCCCCAGTTTGAACTCTTAGAAGCTACGAAGTGCCAGAGACAATCAACTTGATGTAATCAAGAGATAATGTGCAAACATAAAAAAATGATTCTTGAAGAGCCATTAAATCTTTTATGACAGATAGGATTCCTTAAAATAAATTGGAATCACCTGTCGAGGGGAATCTGGACATTGTTTTCACCAGAATTGAAAATGCTAAACAATAAAATCATCGAAGTGACGATTTGCCCAAAACCACGTAAAATATATAGGACACATAATTGGTGTGAGTTGAGTTGAAAGTGTAAGCAGTACGCGAATGTGTCCCTGCCGAAAACCAAAACTAACATTAGAGCGTTCTTCGGCCTTGCTAGCTACTATGCTGATTAAATTCCTAATCATGCTATCAAAATGGCACCCCTGACAAATCTGCAAAAAGAAAAGGAAAAGAAATCAAAAATTGACTGGACTGAGGCATTTGAAGCTGATTTTGTTACTTTAAAAGAAAATCTAAATATTATACTCCCCGAATTATTCAGAATCTTACATCGTACAGACCGATGTCTCAGATATGGGAATCGACACTGAATAAGGACATGGGGAAAAAGCAACCAATATTATTTCTAAGTCTCAAATTTTCAGGGCCTGTAACAAGGTATTACACAACCGAAAAGGAGTGCGCCACCTTTATATTTGCCCTTAAAAGGTTGAATTTTTATTTAGATGAGAACACGTTCACCAAAGTGACGGACACAATCCGTTAGTAAGGTTGAATAAAATGCTATCAATAACAGCTGATTATGAAGACGACAATTTGGCTGCAAAGGTTTGATTTCACTATTGTTCATAAGGCTGGAAATCAGCATTCAAATGTGGATGCCTTAAGTCGTGACATCGCATAAATGGTGCTGAAAAATATAATTCATTGTATATATATATATATATATATATATATATATATATATATATATATATATATATATATATATATATATATATATATATATATATATATATATATATATATATATATATATATATATATATATATATATATATATATATATATACTTGGTATTCTCATTTCACAGTTTTTAGTTCAAAGTAGAATGAATATGTTTTCTTTATTATTGATAATAACTATAAAATCACTGTTTGGTTTGATCGTGAGAATGGAGTTAATGACTTCCGGAATAGTTAAAATTGAGAGCTTCTCCCACGGAAGAGCTTATGCCATGGAGTGCTATAATGTCACCATTATCGGTTGTAAAACCCCAGAATAATTCCAGAATTCAAATGGAATTTAACACTTTTCACCTGTGAAAGAGGTCTATTTTCCCATTTATGATCCTTCGGAACTACACATTACCTGACACAACCAATTAGCTATATACGGTTTAGATGTTCAATATTCATTGAACATCTGAAGCGCATTTGTAAAAAAAAAATATTCGGTTTTCTCCCTAGACATATTTTAAGTACTTACTTTAATAAGAAATTTCGAGAAAACTGCACGTTTCCTTTCCATTCAAACATTGCTGCTAAAAGAGCAAATGTGTCAAGAAAAAGCATATAAATACCGAATCAGAATATTTTATCAGAATACATTTAAGGATTTTCCTCCTTTTAGGAAAGTAAATATCATATGTGGGAGTGAAAGACTGCAAATATGAATTTTTCTTGTAAAGAGATTTTTCTTATTTTTGTGTGATTTCATGTTAAAAATTTGTAAACTCAGATCAAATGAAAAAAAAAATTAACTGTAGCATTTATAAAACGTGAATTAGTATTTTAAAAATTAACATTGGTTTTAAATTAAAAATTAATCGGAATAATTATTGAAGAATCAATAAAATTTTGTTAACAATATTTATTAAAATTAAATGAACTCCCTCTAAGTACTTGGTGTGAACTATGCAACTCATAAATATATACGTACATAATTATGTGTATGTTTATGTACGATGTCTGTGCAAATTCTTCTATGGGATTAAATATGTTTGATTAATTATCTCTGGTCAAGGAAAGAAAGTATTAATTCAAAATCAATTTCATTTTTAAGCATTAGTTACGTACAGAAATATGAATGTTACAAAAAGAAATAAAAATTTAACAGACAAATTTTAAAAATAAAGTTTGCCTAATATCTTTTATAAATTAAAGTGAAATTGCAATCATCAACTTAAAATAAGGCGTTTAAGTTCTAAAAACATTATTTTCGTTGTAAAAGTAATTTAAAATACCAAGTATAAAAATATTAAGATTAAATAAAGTTTATTCTCAGAATTTAACCAAAATATATTCAGTATCATTACTCCATTATATTTTTTTAGCTATGGGGTTCTCCATATCCTTAAATTTTATTCTTTAGCTTGCTAACTAACAGCACAACCAACTGTAAACAGAAAACGACAACTATAAATAGTTTTATGGCTAAATAAAAATTTTTATTTTAAAATTGATGAGAAAGAAACAATGAAAAGTAGTTAATGAAATTAATATTCATTTTAATAAATATTACTACTTATATTTTTGTAGTAATTCCTCCTATAAGCTTCACATTTAAATTTTTCATACGTATTTAAAATTTTGGATTAGTATGAATATTATTAATCAGCAATACTTTTATAATACAATGCATTTTTTCTTTTCACAAAATTGTATATAAATGTTCTGCATTATACATTAATTTAATAATTCATAAAGAAATTAAATGTTATATATTTAATTTAACACACGAAACAATTTAATTAAGTTAAGTGCTTATTAAAACTCGAGTATAAATGATCTTTATTGTAAGCAGTCCTTAAACCTATGCATTTATTTACAAATTGAGAAATAAACTTAAATAAATTTTTATAAAAACATACATTTTTATTTCAAAAGATAATGTAATATATAATCTAAAAATGATCTTAAAAATTGATATTTACTTATATAAAAGTAATTTTAATTGGAATTATATATTAACATTTTAAGACATTTTATTAGTTACGAGATTTTTTTAATCTATATAAAATTTATTGTTAAGAATGACTTACAAGTTAATTTACTGCATTAATCATGTCTCGTATATATTGATAAAATCAATACGCGTAGTTATTAGGAAAATTGACTTTGCTTCAAGATGTTTACTTTGCTGGGAAGAAAAGCATAGTGAACAGGAAACCCATCTAAATAAGGCCAGCTTTCCTATTTCTCGATTTTCTCATCGACTGACTTAGATCTATTTTATGTATACCACGATGTACTTTATGTATCGAGTTTCCTTTTTCCATCTGCTTGTTGCATTTACTGATTGCGATTCTCTGGCTTTATGGTGGGTGGAAATGCTGTTTAAGTAGCTGGGATTGCGGAATTGCTTTACCACTTCGTTCAGTAGATACTTGTTGCAGGCTAAAGTAATGTGATTTTCCAGTTTACTAAAAAAGTAAAAGTTTGTAAATATTGAAACCATGAGAGTTTTTTTTTTCTACTTGAGAAATATTCTCATTTTATTAAGTGTGTTTTTTTGCTGGGTATTATCCAAATTTTTCTGTAGTAGAAGTATTCTCATTTTATTAAGTGTCTTTTTTTTCTTGCTTGTTACATGACATTTCTGAAATAGCACCTTTTTTAATTTGATAACTAATGTTGTAATTAAGTGCAAATTAATTAAGTACATATATCTAAGTTACTGTTTGAAATTTATAGAACTAGAATAAAGTTAAAATATATTGCTCCTTCAATAATGAATCATAATTTTGAGAAAATAGATTTTGTATTAGTTTAAATTAAAGATAAATCCCGGTTAATTCCTATCATTTATGCTACGAAAATAATGTTTCATATTTTTTTCCTTCTTAGATAATAATCTCTTTATTCTTATAATTTTACAATCTTATGCCACACTAGAAAAAGCAATTACGTATCATATTAGTCAAAAATGTATTCATTGTTATAAGCTACAATCATGAAGAAGATATTGAAAAAAAATGCAAATTAAAATTTAATCTTATGTGAAGTGAGGAATAGCACCATTTAATTTATGCATTATCAAAATAAAATTTCTTAAAATTCCATCCATTTTAAATTGACTGCCATATAAATTTTTAATTCTAAATGAATTATAATTTTAAAGTATGGATTTTAATATCATTAAACTATATATTTTATTGGTTAATCAACCAGAATCATATTCAAGCGTCATGTATGAATATTTAATATGCTTTAATGTACTTATAGTTTTAAAAACTTACCAACCTCAATGATGCATTTTCTTCATTATTTGACTCCCTTTATCAATTATTGTGTATAAATATATTTATATATAAATTACTATATTTTAATCATAATCTATAAGTATATTCTTTTTGATATCTGAAAAAATGAACTTTAAAAAAAGTATTTGTTAAAAAAATAATAAATTTCTATTTTAAAAAGAAATGAAATACAATATTAATATGTTATCCCATTCTATGGAAAGACAAAATCTTTTTAAACTCACTAAAATTCCATATAAAAAAGTAAAAATGTATTCATCATTTAATTAGATTTTTTTGAATTTTGAGAGTATTATTAATATAAAACCGTTTGCGATGATAAACAAAGTCTACATTTTAAGAGGTATTGAGAAACGATAAAAACTAAATTAGGCGTATATTTTCAATATCGTGACACAATATTTCCTGATATTAAATAAAATAATTTTTGAATGTGCTATTAGAGAGCAGAAACTTGTGCCGTCTCCACGGATCATCTACGCTTGTACATGTGGGAGCAGAATTATGAATTATCATTATCCAACAAAGAAAGAAACTTGCTCAGTAATTGTCAAATAGAGAGAAAAGAATCATTACACATTTTACAATGGTTATTGAACCCATTACACAAACCCATGGTTATTATTGAATAACCATGGGTTCAATGTTCGAATAAAATTAATTTGCTTGAAAAATCTGAATGAATATGTGGAGATTAGGCTGCTTAAGTTTCAGAGATACAAAGAAAAATGGCCAACGGTAAGTTCTGTAAGTAAAAAGGGAATCAAACTCTAACCTTTTTAACATCTAATAAATTTTGGCATCTATTTTCATGCTCTTGTACCAAGTGAGAAATTAATATATCAAAGCATAAAGCAATTACTAAACATCATTTTCATATATCTATTCAATTTGAAATTTCAATTGTAACACTCTAGTTCGAAACATTTTTAGTTACAAGAACAATCTAGTTGGATTATTATGTTCATGTATGTTTCATAATTGTTAATGCTTGTATGGTTGTTTCAGATTAAAAAACAATGGTCTTTATAGACACATTGTAAAATTTTAGAATGCTGTAATGAGTGCCAAATAGTTCAAGATAACGCCTATTGTTATACTTCAGAAGACTTTTGCTATGAATTTATTGCAAAGCATTATATGGTCTCATACACATATGTAATTTATTTTCATTTGTGAAAATGCAACAAGTTTGTAGATGTCATTTTTATCAAATAATAGTATCCACCCTCTCCCACATTCTAAATTCCAATGGATGTGGCTTTGTTACATTGTAAGGAATAATTGATACGTTATGAGGAAATTTGTTACTTGTTCGTTGTTGTGTATTTTTATGATGACATGAATAATACATGAGTTTCATAACAAAACAAAATAAGATTAATAATAAAGTAAGAATAGGATTACATATAAAAAAATGATTGCCAAATCTTTACGAAAGAAAAATACTAAATTCAAAATAAAGTGATAATTTGCATTAAGTTAATTGAGTGAGGCTTGTTGTTGTTGCACCAGCATACTTCCCTTTACCTAGCCCTGAGATGGACTTAACCAGTTGGATAGAAGCAGTACTAGCTCAATTGATTCAATTGATTGAGTCAGTTTATAATTCAACTCCACTACAAATTAAATAGAATAGTTGAGCATTGGACTGTGCATATACAAATTAAAAGTAACAAAAGAAAAAAGTAATTAAAATTATTCAAAACAAAAGTATATTTATATATGGACTGTAAGTTTAGCTGCAGTTTTCAAAATATAAACAGAATTTCAAAAACTAGAATGTTTTTATAACAATTTAGAAGGAAAAACGTTGTGAAGTTTTGAACATAAGATGAATTTAATTATATATCGCTAATTGTGATTTATAGTCATAACTATGAAAAGTTTATGAATAACCATTCTAAGTTCTAGCTACCGGAATTACCATGATCAAGAGGAGATCCCCTGTTTTATGGAATAGATTTTCTCGGTTTCTATCACAAGAATAAACGGATGACGTGCTTTTATTTTCAATATGTATAACTGTCTTGTGGGTGCTTGAGAGTTATCGACAGGAACTCTTTTTTTGACATACTAATACGGTGTATTACCTATGAATGTATTCCTAAAAAATCATCAATTGATTTTAAAACACTTAAAACGTATTTCGGTGATAGACTTTCCCGCAAGGGTGACAAAATAATAGAAACTCATTTAGTTTTCCAGAATAATCAACAACTATGAAATGTATCTTATAAAGTAAAAGATTTACCTATAAGTAAACATAGTTAAAAGTTTACTGTTTCATTTCTAGTTATCATTTTCAAAATAATTGAAATTTTATTTTTTTGCTTAGTTAAAATAATCTTATCAAAATAGCAATATAGTTTTATACCATGTAAAGCATGAACTGGTGTATCTATAAATGATTTTAATTTTGGTTCTTAGCGCAAATATAAATCAAAGCAACCTCTTTGAAAGTAATAAATTATTTCAAAATGTTTGATCAAATATTCTGACACAAAAGTATAGCTTTTATTGTTAGAAATTTATCGTACATTACAAATCATTTTAAATGAACTCATTCTGAATGAAATTTTTTAATGTGTACATATTTACTTTAATATATTCCCCCATATAAGTACAAGAATGTGTCGAAAAATAAAAAAAAGAAAAGTTTCTAATATCAATTTATATTAGTTTCATTTTTTTCAAAATTTTACTTATTCCATTTCTTAATGAAAGGCTACAAAAATAGTAAAATCATCTTTCACTTTATCATTATTTATTTAGTGATAGCATATTTAGAACAAGATTTCAAAAGAAAACAGGGCATCTTATTTAATGTTATTTACATATTTATACATATTATGGGGACATTTCAAGCAATTAGGCATTTTTTTTTGATAATAATACCAGTACTCAGTTCTTTCAAAAGGAGGCTTCTCTGTTTCTCAAATGTAAATAATTGCTTTCTTTTCAAAACTAAATGTAGAATGATGTTTTTAGCGAACTAAATACGAAGTTTTATAGCAATATTTGTAATATAAATATCTGTTTAGTCTTTTTTGTTAGCAATTTGAAAGTTTAATATAAGCATGTGTTATTTTGAACAAACTACAAATATATGTAATTATTAATAACGTTATATAAGATGTTTTACATCCACAAATATTTTTATAACTAAAATTTTTCATCACAAATATTTTTATAGCTGAAACCAGAATTATTTTAATCAATCAAGGTAGTAAGTGTAAGTTCTCTAATAAAATTTATTTCTTTTAAAGTTCAGTAATACATTTGAATAATTTGATGCGACTAATTCTATATTCTATTAACATCTACTGGAAGAAAATCTTTCTTCAAGCCAATTTTTTTTTCCATTTTTTCTGATTTTATAAGGGAACATTAAATTTAAAATATGAATTTTTGCATATTTTCTGATTAATTAATTTCTCTATATGTTTTAAAATAAAAATAAAATCAACTATACTTATTTTCAAAATATCAATTTTTTTTACCTTTTCCTTGTACAAACGCTTTGTTTGTATTTAATAGAGCTTGCTATAGATCCAATATGCTTAGGGGGAACATACTTTCCCATACTTGAATATTTAACCATTTAAAATTTTTTATTGAATTGTAAATATGAAAAATGTCATATCCATTCCAAAATTAATGATAAAAAATGCTTGCATTTGTCAATATTTTCTTGTTAAGGAATAAAATTTCTTCTTAAATTAACTCAGACAAACCAAAACGTAATTGAAGTATGTAGACCTGTAAAAAATTTCTTTTTTAAATAATTCTTTCCAATTAAATTAATAATACAGTAACATAATAACAAAATAAATACTTAATATATATATATATATATATATATATATATATATATATATATATATATATATATATATATATATATATATATATATATATATATAAAGAGTATTTCATCTGTAACGTTAAATAAAATATCACAGTTGCAGAGTCTGTATAAATTTTGATGTGCGAATAAATTGAATTCAAACTTGAAGTATGAGCACTAAAAGAAAAGATGCATCATTGAATTAAAGTTGTCTCCTTGAGTTATAATTTTTCACTGACACTAATTCAGTCATTTTACTACTAACTATTACAACATATGCTCCAAGGCATCTGAAAAGTTTTGATGAAATAAGTTCGCATCCAAGTACGTCAAGTATGATATTGCAACAGTTTTCTTGACGTTTTTCTCGTGAAAATCGAACAGCTGTCTCTATAACACGTAGATATAGTCGACATTACGGAAATTTCCTGTGAACCATTTATTGCTTTACAAGATTTTCAGGGATATGTTGATCAACGGAGAAACCATATGTTTTATTTCTCAAAATAATCTGATTAATTGTGCGTTCCTCATCAGGAAATAATTTAGCTGAAATCTGAACAAAGTTTACATTGTTTTAAAATGTTAAATCAAGCGTTTAAGATGATGAATTGATATTTTTGTTATCACAAAAGTTTGAAATGTAATATCGTGCTCCATATATTTTTAAAAACACTGTATATCTTAATGAAAATATTATCAGTACTACTTAAAAATGTGACTTGCATGCATTTTAATCCGATAAAATCTGACCTAAATAATGTTTTTAAAAATAAATTTCAAGGTGATAGCTTGCATTTTTCTATTTTTCTTACAACGAAATCACTGAATTCTTACAGACATGAGTTCTTAAGAATTTTTCTTGAAAATATGACACAGAAATTTTCATGTCCCTATATCATATTACGACATAACTTACTATATTTTGAAATAATATTTTCTTGAGTGATTTGTGAAATCAAACGAAGTTTAGTAATTTCTCTCTCTCTCTCTAATTTTCTGAAAATGTCAAAGAAAAGTATTTTGTTTATATTAATCTATACAATTTGTTTGGTTTTCTATTTAATAAATTGAGAATTTTTTTACGTTTCCTCAGATTTCTTATTCTTTAAAATTTATGATAAAAATTATGCTGAAGTAAATTATTTTTTTGTTTATTGTGAGATTATAAAAAAAATAATTTTTTTATTATCTTAAGAGCAAGTGTATAAAAGAGCATATTTTGTTGCTAGTGAAAGAATGCCTACCCCATGTCCAAAAAGTATCAGGTCTGAGTAGATTTTATCCTGTTCAACCCACAGCTGCCTCCAAAAGGTGCCTAAACAAGTTAGGAGGTAAGCAGGACTGGCAAAGAGGGATCAGGAACAAGGATGAAAAACCCCTCCCCAGTAAGGAACCTAAAGTTTTTTTTAAGTGGCCACTTCTCAATATCGCCATGGCCGATTGAAGAGACTTGAGTACACTATAAGATAAGGACATACCAGGACTATTTGCAGCATACCACTGATGCACTGAAAAGAGACATCAAGCCCTGAGCAGTTTCTGTTTCTTTAAAGAGTAGATTTCCAATGGAGTAAGCTCATTTAAATTAATGGGTGGAAGATTGCAGCCATGTTTAGCAAGTGTATCCGGTATCTCATTTCCATTTAACCCAACATGTTATAAAATCCACTGTAGGTATACAGATTTTTCTGATCAATCTCACAGAGAAGCCATAAAGGAGTGCATATATTAGTACATGTAAATAATCAACTTGTTGTATACAGAAAGAAATATATGTGTTTTGATTAGTTATTTGATTTAAAGTTAGGTGTATAAAATGACAAAAATTTACATTTAGAGATGTATTTTAGAATAAATGATTACATTTTGTGTACTTAAATAATATTTCATCAACAAAACTTTGTATTATTTCTTTTAATGTAGATTCAAAAGCGAAAGATAAAGGTGAAGCAACACACTCATGAAATTTGTATTACTTAAATATGTGGAATGCAAATGATTACTTTTTCAAAACTCTATAACATGTTTAAAAATATGCTGTGATATCAATACCGATAATGTAGGTAGAAAAAATATTTCATTTGGTTTCTCATATCTAAGTTTTCTATGAAATTGTTGCTTCGTGAAAAAGATGTGATACCTCATGTAAAAAAGAGAAAGGCCTTTATGCGCATTTCTCTTTTTGATAAAGGTTGAATTGTATTCAGTCCTGTAATATTTTTGTTGGACTCAATTAAGAGTCTTTGAATCTCACCAAAATATTGAATCAATAATTTTAAGGTACACATAAAGCCGAGATAGATATCCGCGGTTCTCACTTACTAACACTCGAGTAGACAGACATGTATATTTTGACATCGTGGGCACAGAGTCAAGTTGCTGTTTGCAGAACAGCACTAAAATTACGATAACTTTTAATATTGCATAGGCAGCCTGTTGGTGGCAATAAATTACACTGCTCTTGATATAACTTCACTAATTCATAGTCTTAAGAAATATGATCGATGATAAATATGTGTGTGTATGATGTGGCATGACTTTGTGTTTTTAGTCGAGTCTCAGTTCTACTTTCAAATTCATGAGAGTCTCATCTACGTCGTGAAAAATGGAAATTTCGAGTATTCGATCGACCACATATACTAACCTAGCACTAGGAATGATAGTATGGAATGCCAATGGATACCCTTTTGATTAATGTTTTCACATTGAGATTATTCTAGAAAGCGTCTGTTAAATAATTATATCAAAGTTCATCATTTCTGCTCTTCGTTTGAGCATTTAAAAATGATAGATTACAACAAGTAATGCACATATGTTGTTAGCATTGCATAGATTTTGGATAGTTGACAAGATTTCAACTGCCATTCTTTCAAGCTCATTCTGCTGATCTCTCAGTAATAAAAATTACTTGGTCAATGATGAATGAGATACGGATTCATCAAAATATCCTAATGAATTGTGTTAGAATATATAAGCAGAATGTGAGTAACAGTATTTCAAAGTAAGGGTAAATATTTGTTTGACTATGCACCTAATAGGAAGTCCAATGAGCCTAATTTTATATTTATGATAAATATGCATTTACTTAATTCAATTATACAAATTAATTAGCTTATTTTACGGTATCCATATTATACCAAACATCTTACTGAAATTACATCAATAAAAATATGTTTATGAAGTTTAACGTTCTTTATAATTTGAAGGAAAAACATTTAAGAATCAAAGGACATTTCACCATATACCCCATCATTATACCTTTTATTTTTGAGGGGAATATTCACGCAACCGTAACCAAAGTCAATTCATTTTATCACATACAATAAAAATATTTTTGGAAATAACTTATCTAGTTCTTTAAACCTGCAATATTGAGAAAATAAATCTAAAAATGAAATATTATCGTTACAATAAGTCAGTAAGTGACAATTTAAGAGGGTGTGTGAAATTTGTCTAAAGAGACTTCTAATTCCTGTTTTCTATAGTTGTCACTTATTGAAAGGATTTCTCTCAAAATAAAAGTCATTTCTTTACAGCTTTATCACTTTTGCTATAAGAATTTTTTATGATTGAACTTTATATATAAATGTATATTTACTTTATGTATACATAACCCCATTTGAAGTCGTAAAATTATTGTCCATTTACTTTTATTTTTTTTAAAAATGAATATAAGTCAATGATGTATGCAAATGTATTTTTAAGTGTTTTAATTTATTTTCAAGTGGTAAATATTATCAATTGAAAAGCAAGTCTAGATTTTATCATAAGTTTAATATGTGATCTGTATTACTTAGAAAATGTAATAATTTAATCGTATTAGTATTATTAATGTTTATAAACACGATGTAATGTTTTATAATATTGCATCTATTTAAGCCTGTTAACTTTTCGCAAGATTTAAATATAAAATTATGTGTTATGTTTCAAAAGTTCTTGAAATAGCCAATAATTCTCGAAATAAATTTACACGTATTTTTTAAAATGAGCTTATTTTTAATTAGAATTTACAATTATGTTTTTTTTAACGATTTATTATGATTAAATTTACTGTGGGAAGTTGTGATTAAATTTTGCAATTTCTAGAGAATGTAATCGTCTTGGAATTGTGCAAAATAGTCCTCATCATCATAGTTCTCATAAAATTGTGCACTTTAGTTTGTAAAAAATTATTAAATGAGACATGCAATATTTTAATCTGATTACGAAAAAAATTCTATATATATATATATATATATATATATATATATATATATATATATATATATATATATATATATATATAAGTATTAACGTATCCATGCATATAAATACCCATGACATTTATAATTTAACGTAGTTATTTAAATAACTTTATAACATTTAAGAAAACTAAACATATATCTATGTATGTTTATTTAAACCATAAAAATGAATTCTGAAATATTTTTTAGTTAATGATAAAATAGCTGGATAATTTCCTACAAAAAAGAAAAACAATTGCAAAAGTTTTGGTACATTATTTACAATTATTGCATAATAACTATTAAAAAATATTTCTTTTTTAAGTGGTAACGTCAAAAAACAAGTCGATTTTCTGTAGCACTTGTTAAAAATAAAATTGGCCAGGGAATTACTGAGGCAAATCATTCAGGTTGATACACGGTTATTGAGAATCATCGTTCTGAGCATTTCCACGAAAACTGCAAGCAGTTGGAATGGTGCCATGAGGATCTGTTTTAAAGCCTCAAGTAGATGAGGGCGAAACTGCGATGGTATTGGGAAGAAGAGTATAAATGGAATGTTGTTTAGTAAATATAATAAATGAATAAAAATAATATATACTTTGCAGTAAATGTGGAATTTGAAATGAAAATATTTTAAAAGAAAATAACTTTCCACCTATTTATTTTCTTCCGTTATCTTGCCATGGAAACAATTCTTTGTCTGTATTATTTTTGGGAAAAATACTTTTACACTGATATATTAAACATAACCTATTATTCACTGATAAAATAATTATTTAATCTAGAGAAATATAATATATTCCAATTATGTGTTCTCAGTGTATTATGAAATATGATAAAATTATTTAGTTCAAGTTAATTTATAGTTCTCCTAAATCAGGAAACGTATTTGAAGTGTTTCTTCTTATTTATTCTTGTGCTGAAAAAGATATTTCCCTTAATATAATCAATATTTTTCAATAAAATATTGATTAGTGAAGGCTATACTAATCATTTATTTATGTATTTAAAAATACTTAAATATATTTACTTTGTCGGACTATTAATTACTTCACAGCTCACGCATTTTAAATGACTTGATAGATATTTATGAAATGAATTATAAAGGTAAAATGTCTCATGATATTATAAAATAAAAGAAAAATCATAGTCACGCATTATTATGTATCATATTATTGAATATAAATGCAATAAGCACTTTAAAATCTTTTAATCACATATATTTAAGATAAGATACATGAAGTGATTTTTAAAATTTAATATATAAACTCCCATTATATACAGAATATATTTATTTCACTTCTAGAGCAATTCTTTTAGGAAACACTACACTCACTTATCTAGGGAAACTTGTTGTTATCGGTGAGAGTCTGAACTAGGTAATGTCTCCTTTCGACACTAAGGCCATCTGGATTCTGACTGACAGTATAGTATTATTCAACATTTGTAACACTTGTGTAACGTTGGTGACAAAATTGGAGAATTTTCTCTAAACTTATGTGAATCTCGTCCTTTTTTGATGCGTGTATTCAATGGATCCCCCCTCATTTGGGATAATGAGGATTCGGATGTCTTGGCAAAGATGGATGCTTTGAAGGCTGTAACTTCTTTTAACTGTTTGACTTGAAATGAGCTGTATTCTTCTAGAAAACATACTGATAAAATGACTTGACTTGTACATCCAACAAATTATTTGTACCTTGTCAAATCCCCTGGTCAATCCCTTGCTATGAACTCTGACAGATGCGTCAAAACAGCAATCTTAAAGCTTTCTTAATGGTCATTTAATAAGACTTGTCTTCCAGGGTAGTCAAAAAATCTAAACGATTTGTCCGAAATGTAACCATGAGCAGGTTTCTACAGAACATATTCTTAGGTGTTGAGGTTTGTCCTACGATGACCCATTAGATTCATCAATGCTAGTCATTGACTTTTTGAGGGTTAATAAACTTGTAAATTTCCTATAGCAGAAACTGAACATGGAGATTAGCAACATCAACAACTACAGCTTTTATGCAATACATGATTTATGATAATTTTTATAGGAAAACTCATTTTGCTATAGTTTTATAATTTGCTTTAATGACACAATCTTTTATACAAAATGTGTTTTCATGACACTGTTATGTAAAAGAAGACTTCAAGGAATAATATTAAGGACTTTTTAAGTATTGAAGCTGGATGAAACCTTAAAGCATTTGAATTGCCCCGTAGTTATTTGTGATTAAAATTTTGTCGAGAAAAATAGTAATCGCCATTCAGAATAATTCAGGGAAATATTTCATGTTGAAGTCATTGTTCGATCTATTTAAATGCTATAACTATTTCAAATATTGCATCTATGTTGTATTTTTGTGTTTATAAATTTGCGAGTAAAAGTGCTTAGTAAAATTTGAAGAAAATGATAACCCTTGAGGAAATTTGTATCTCAGAAAATTCATATTGTCTCTAAACTGTTTTTAAAGGCTTATTCTCTGTTACAAATTTAATGGCAAAAAAGTTATAAAGGAGAATTTTCTATAACTTCTAACCATAGCAACACAAGCATAAATGTTAAAAAAATCATCCAAATTGATTTCAAACAATGCAGTTAATCATAATGAAAGGATAAATGTTAAAACTCGTCTAAAATTGAAAATGTTTTAATAAATATTTCAAAATACATATTTTTAATTGGCTTAGAGAATAATATTTAATCATTGACATTAAATTTTGAAATTAAAAAAAATCAAATGACATCAGGATTTAGATAAATATGGCTTTACTTTTCTTAAATTTAAAAAAAATTAAACGCAGAACATTAAAATGAGATTTTTGGCGAATCGTTTAGTAACTTCTACATTCTTTGCTGAATAATTATAATTGAAAAAGAAAATTTGGTGTCTCATTTTCTTTTCCAAAATCATATTTTCATAAAAATTATTCGGAGAGTAAAATGTATGGTGTGTACATTTACTAAGAATACTTCTCAAAAACTTCTCAACGTTATTAAATTAATCAAAAGTAAAGGAGTCTGTGTGAAAATTAATCAACACTTCTATACTGTTAGAAACAATACATACATAATAAAAGATATACATACAGTATACCGACTAAAGTTATTCCCTCCTTTTGTTTCCCTTTGAAATGGCTTTTGCTAAATTGATAAATTAGACACAGTAAAATATCCAAGACAATTGAATAAAACCATCTTCGTTACTATGTAGTGGAAAACTGTGGAATTAGTATTCTCATCCTGAAAACGGGACGAGAAAGGAAAACAAAAAGTTATTTACAATGTTGTAGAACATCATCAACTATGTAGTGTAAAAATATTAGGTTGGTGCGTATGAAATGTCGGATTCTTAAGTGATTGTATAAAACTGCATATCTTTCTTCAAAAGCTGTTTATTCAATCAAAGTATGCTCCATTCGCTTCAATACACTTCCCCCAACGAGATTTTAAAGCGTAGATGCCTGTCTTAAAAAATTTTGGTCTTTAGAATTGATAAACTCTGATATCGAGTTTTTTAGACTGTCTTCATTTTCATAGTGTTTGCCCCTTAAAAACAGCTCTAAATGCTTGAAAAAATGAAAATCGGTCGTTCGAGAGATCCGGTGAATAGGGTGGATGCTGCAATGATGAGCATACGTTTAACCGATCCAGCTTATTTCGCTCTGTCAGTGCGTGCGGTACCCACTTGTCCATCTTCTTAACCTTGCCAATCTCAGAAAGGTGTCTCAATATCGTTGTATGGTCAACTTTCATCCTGATAGCAAGTTCCCTCGTGGATAAGGCTATATCCGCTTCCACTAGAGCCTTCAGGTCATCATTCTTCACAGACGTTTTGGGTCTTCCGCGCGGCTCATTTTGCAGTGAAAAATCGCCAGTCCGAAATTTTTCGAACCAACGCTGCACTTTCCGATCGTTAACCGTATTTTCCCCAAACGCTTGGTTTATGTTGCGTGCAGCTTTTGCAGCACTATTACCAAGTTTGTACTCATATAAGAAAATGACGCGAATGTCGGCAGAATTCATATCGGCAATAAACTCAAAAGAAATAAAAAAGGGAAGACCTTCGAGAAAACCTATTTTGCTGAAATGAGTCTCTGGCAATGGACAATACGAGTATGAATGAGGTTATGCCAAATACAAAAGTATAACGAAAACAGGGAGGAAAACGTCCGCATGTAAAGAGAATCCGACATTTCATACGCACCAACCTAATATCTTATGGTTTTAAATGCAAAGAATCGAGAATTTCAAATGCACAGTTGTTTTTCGTGATCTCTTACTTATGTCGTAAGAAAACGTTCAGAAAACAAAACAAAGAAAAAAAAAACTAAATATAACAATATATCCTTTTTTTAAAATATTTGAATTTTCACCGTCTTCAGCAATGTACTCTTAGATCCATCATTGTTTGATTGATACAATGGACACGCTAGATAATGTGACGTGACACATGCAGACAAGCTTTCGTAATGCGTTCCTCAAGGTGCTACAATGTTTGCGGAAGGGTCGTACACACCTGTTGTTTTAGGTATCCCCACAGGAAAAAGTCCAGTGGAATCAGATCCGGCAAATTCGGCGGTCAAACTTCGATAACGTTATAACTAATTATTTGTCTCTTGATTTCCTTTGTAATTTAGTAAGTGGACAGCTTGAAACCATACATTTCTAAGATTAATTAATCACTGGTTCCCCCATAATCATCTAATACGTTCTATAGTTAAATATTATAGTTCTTCTGACTATTCGAAAATTGTTCTGTTCTCATGAGTCAATTTTTTGATCAATGTTTGGTCAATAGTATGCTTTCTTCTATTATTTTTTCAGGAAGGACATGTTTGCATTTTCAAATTTGCTTTTTCATGTGAAAATAATATGAACTGTCACCAGCTCCTGGCTTAATCTTTAGTCTATCAGATTTCTCAGGCTGTAATGCCAGTATGAATTATGTATACATAAATTCCGATTACTTAAAATAAACTGGAAATTTAATGATGCATTTCAATTTATCTGTTAATATATTATCCAGCATACACAATTTCATTTATCTTAGAAACATCGCAGACTACATTTACTGAAAATAAAATCTTTATGTTTGGTTACATGTTTGGTTCGAATTTGAATTATTGTTAGTTTATAAATAAAATTAAATGAACAATCTTTAAGTGAATTTTGATTTACTTAATGATATATTTCTCATAGATATTTATAAACCGACTGTTAAAAATATCAATCCCACAAAAAATCTATTCTTATGGTATCACTGATCGAATTAAAATTAGTTGAAGTAACATATTTCGTTACCAGTTAAAATTTTTAAACCTATTACATTGTAAATAAAAGGGGAACAACTGAAAGAAAACATAAAATTCTTCTAAAAATAATAATATGATTTGTCAATATAAACTGAGTAACAATAAGCATTTAACGATTAACGTATGTTTGCATGAAAATTTATATTTCATAATAACACATAACCTGGCTCAAATATTCAAGACTTATATCTTAAAACTCAATATTTACAATTCTGAATTGATTAAAATTAAAAATAAATAAGTACTTTTCCTGTCATTTACATGATTACCACATATTTAAATAAATCAGTAAGGGTTATGGAAATTCATGTTTGTGGTATTGGAATGACCATATGAAAATACTTAGTTATTGACACCTTAGTTTATTTTGCATTTATAATAATTTTATTTCTTAGGGAGAAAAGATTTACACTTACAAGTTAACGGCATTCCTCAGCGTTCCAAATTTTCAAGTCTACTGGTAAATCTATTTTTAAACTACTATGAAAAATCCTTTGTTATACAAATGCCTTTTGCTTACAGATATATTGATGATTTTATAATTTTTAATTGCTTATAATTTGATAAAATTTACAATAATATATATCCTGAGGAATTAAAATTAATTAAAACTAATAACGATAACTTAAAAACTGAATTTTTGGATATGTTAATTACGATAAAAGATAAACGTACATATACTGACATATATGATAAAACTAATAATTTTAATTTTAAAGTTAATAAACTAATTTTCTGGAATTAAAGTATTTCAATTAAAATTTATAAAAATATTACTTTTAATCAACTAAATAGAATTTATAATATATGTAATAATTTAAACAATATCAATAAGCAAATCAATAGACTAGAAAATATTCTAACTCATACTAACATTACAATTAAATTTATTAAACACTATTTGGCTAGTAGAGCATTGCTTATAAGAGTGAAGTAAGACGTAGTTATATACTACAGAAGGGTCACCCAAGCCTTGAAGGTCTTATAAGAAGCTTGAAATGCCAATAGTGTTTACACTTAGTCGTTAATTTATGTATTTATTTGGCTTACATATAATATTTGGTGCGGTTCTTGCAGATTTGGACTTGTATTTGGATATGGATTTGGATCTGGTTTTAATTTAATTTAATTTGATTATTATAAATTAAATGTATTTTGGCAACATCTGATTATGGATTACATATTTTAGATTAAATTATACATATTTTACTCTGGCTTGATATTTTGGTTTGAACTATTGGTGTGGCTTTGGGGTGTACTGGCATTTTTTTAAGACTATGTCTTGGGCCAGTGCAGAAAAGCCATACTTTGTGCAAATGTGATCACCACCTCCTGACAAAGCTGGCCCTGTTACTATTTCATTCCATTTTATATTTTTCTTTGAAATTTAAAAATATATATTAAACATTTTTCCAGCTATTTACCATATTTTGTATTTTCAATGTATCTTTTTCCATTTGGTATTTTCAATGTATCTTTCTCCATCTAATATTTAACTTTATGAATATATATTTATTCTCTACTTGGTATTTACATTGTATTTTAAATGTATTATTCTCTATCTAATATTTGATTATTAATTTTATAAAACATACTATTAATTATAATTTAATAATTCTATTTTAGCTGCTTTTGCGCTGAATGTATTGCTAAAAATAAATGTGTTTATATATTCTTGTACTTTCCAATTCTAATCTTGCATTATATATATTATATATATATATATATATATATATATATATATATATATATATATATATATATATATATATATATATATATATACATATATATATATATATATATATATATATATATATATATATATATATATATATATATATATATATATATATATATATATATATATATATATATATATATATATATATATATATATATATATATATATATATATATATATATATATATATATATATATATATATATATATATATATATATATATATATATATATATATATATATATATATATATATATATATATATATATATATATATATATATATATATATATATATATATATATATATATATATATATATATATATATATATATATATATATATATATATATATATATTAAGGGTAAAAAAGAAAAAAAGCAGATTTTCTTGAAATTTCAATAATCTCATGTCAAATCAAAATAATTTTATTTCTAATTTACTCGTTTAGATGAAGGTATAAAACAAAGTATCCACACTTAGTAATATTCGGGTTAATTAAATTTTGAATATATTTTTTAAGTTTTATAATTATGAGTTAAAATGAGGTTACGACATCATTTCCATGGAAATTTTTAAAAATAAAATAGAATATTTGCGTTATAGTAAAAATATTCTTTCATAACTTGATATATTTGACGGCAGAGCAACTTCCCACTTAATGCATATTTTATGAAATTATATTTTATTTTAATATTCATAAGTGAATAATTAAAAAGAATAATTTAGATTAAAATTTAAGGAAAGTGGTATTTTAAGATGCATGTTTATGTAAATGCATTTTCCACTAACTTCAAATCAAATTATACTATAATTAACTCATCATTATACTAAAATAATTTTACACCTGGGCATCTAAAGTTAATGTTAAGATACAATTTGTTAAAAAAGTTTCTGAATTTCAAAGCAATTAAAATCATTAAGAATTTCCTTTCAGTGATTAACTCACTAACAAAATTTTCGCAACGTGACATATTAATGAAAGTGATGTAGATGGAAGGCAGAATACTCAATTCTGAAGCTGGCCCAAGGCCAAATTATACATCTCCATAATTCCATCAAGAAAAAGATTTTTCGGTGCAGACAATAAAATAAAGATGACAAAAGGAAAAAATGGCGAGAAATACTAATATAAATAAGTTCTGTTGTGAGTTTTAATTTTCACTGAATTTTTACTGAATTTAATTATGTGTGCTTACATAGCAGCTTTGTTCACACTCTTTTCGATGACTTTCTACCTTGTTAAGTGCTGTGGGAATATCACTAATTATGAAGAACTAAAGATTCGTGAAGAAAATTGCAAAAAAGAGAGTTAATAATAAAATTTTTTGCTGCGCCTTTGGCGGTACGCCAAAATGGTTGATCGTATATGAAGAAAGGAGCATTGTGATAATGAATATAAAGTCAAACTTAGGTAAGGGGAATATTTTCTTTTTCTCTTTAAAAGTAAAATTTTTCTTTTTTGTTTATCAATGGAACGTAAACAAACTACAACAAATAATGCAAAAAAAAAAAAAAAGATAAACTTTCGAGAAATTCCTTTCAAAAATATTAACAAAGAGGTGAAATTTTTGAAGTCACAGCATTTTCGTTTGGGTTTAAGTTCAGCTTCATTATAATAGTGAAGTTATTATCCTCTCTTTCTCTTTTCTGCGGTTAAAAGTAGTGATGTGTGGCGATTTTTAAGTTTTATTTTAGGGAAACATGATTTTTGTTGACTTGTTCACATCTCAAAAGGCTCTCGGGAATATCTGATACAAATAAAAAAAACTCTCCTTATTATAGAAATATTTTATAAATAATTTATTTTTTAAGGAAAATTATTTTCGCTCGCTGGTTTCAAACCATTTTTGGCTTTATTTTAGTTCATATTTCCGATAATTTTGTTTTTGCACTGGTTACATTGAAATTTAAAAAGTAGATAATCAAAAATATGTACATTTATTTTCATTTAATAAAGATTTATAAAATAAACAACCATTTTTAAATTATAAATTTCAATCTATATTTTTAATAAAAAGTAAAATAATTGTATGTGGTAAAATAATTTTTAAAAACGATTAATAATTGTAAATAAAGAAATATTATTCGCAATAAAAAACGAGATAGCTTTCTTCTAAAAATTATGTAGTATAAGTGAAATTATTTTATTGAAGATAATTTGAAAAAGATTATCCTTAAGATTTGATAGCGGTTAATAAATTATATGATATTTTATAGATGTATAAAATAAAAATTTCACTATTCGTGATAATTATAATGAAGTTATGTAATCAAACATTATGAATATTGTGCTTACTCATAAATATACTTTTTATGTGTTGTTAATTATATTATGACATGAAAAAAGCCTCAATACAGACAAAATATATGATACATATACCTTTACAAATTGCAATGTAAACAACATAGGTATTTTTTTTAATATTTAGTCAGTAAAAAAACTCTAATTTAATATAAATGACTAAAAAGTAAAACATACTTCTGTTTTAAATGCATTAAAATTATTTTACTGTGTTGTACAGTTGTTATTTAAAGTATGATGAAGTGTAATAATAAAATTTGCAAGTATAAGCGTTAAATAATTTTCTAAAACTGGAAAAAATTGTGCCACAACAATTTTTTACATCCATCTCAAATGTAGCTTATGTGAAGAAAAATAATAATTGATAAAGTGAAAATTCAATATATGAGTTATTCCCCTTATTAATGAATGAATAAAATTGAGTAATTTATTTCTGACTTAGTTTTTTTTCCAGAAAAACATAGATTATAAATATTGAACGCATTGTTGAATAAATAATGCCATTTTTCAAATGATTACATTCAATAGTTTACTTATTGACGTACTATATAATGTGTCACAAGAATGCAGCATTTTGTAATATTGCCTTTATTAACTACATAAAGAGAGATTAAAAGACATGATAATAAGTATTCTAAATTTACTAATTTCAAATGTATGGATGCAAATATGATTTGTCATATTGCAACCACACATATATTCAGATTTAAGGTGAATCCTTAATTATTGGAAGTAAATAGTAAGCAAATCGGAATAATTTACCTTGGAAGTGCGATTATTCTTCATAAAAATATTATATGAGAGAGCAACCGAAGTAATGTCACAGTTCGAAAAGCATGTCTTTCAGATTTTAGAAAGCAAAAGAACACAATGAAGTGAAAATATGCAATAATGGTTCCATTATTTATTGGTGGTAAGGTGACAGGAATAAAGTATTGAGAAATGATAGAGTTTGACATGGACTCTGCTTTGAGAAGTATCAACAAGACACACCAATTCAGGTAGGATGGGTCTCATTACAGTAAAACGGCTTATATATTCATTGCCTTAAAGTGAACATTTGCTCAGCGTTTGATTGCATTGAATGCAGAGAAATTCACGAGATAGAGTGTCCTCCATATACTTCTGACATATATTCTTGAGACTTCTTCTTATGGAGTTCCCTCAAGAACTGAAGACATAGGTTGTTCTGAGATTAGTCATAAAAATGAGATTGATGCAGTTGATTTCAGTACACTCCAGAGAATCATGACAGAGTTTTGAACTTTTTATACATAGTCATTCACACATATTTATTAAGGAATAGGTTCCATGTTCTTGCATGCTGTTTTTTATCAATATATAATGATTAATTACTTTCCATCATGTTGTTTGGAACATGCTATAGCTGATTATGAAAGTGTATCTTTATAGCTTAATATTCAAGCACATATTTTGGTCATTTTTGATAAGTTCTCGTAAAATCATATTGTTATAAATTATAAGCTCTATACTGATTAATTTCCTGTTCAAGATTACAAACAAAAATTTTAAATTTTGAAGAATTGAATTTGTTACATGGATAACATTGACAAACATATTTTTTAATCCATTTGCTTGGGCTAACATATTTTATACGTATAGACAATATGGGTGCAGATAAAATATTTTTATCCATGTATTACATGGATAAAATATTTTATCTGTAATGATAATAAGATTAATTATGGATAGAAATATATAAATATTTCTATCCATAATTAATCATAGGATAGACAAAATACAATGTATTACATTGTATTTTGTCTATCCTATGATTAATTATGGTATTATCACAACTGATTTTTATTTTATTACTAATTTTTGAACAAAACATATAATATGTATATTGTTTATTTTTCTACTGCTCAATTGTTTGTTAAAATTTTTTCCATATATGAATTTTGATGATTCAAATAATAACTTAATGACCAGTTAAGAGCAATACTTACCTGCTTACTAAGAAAACATTTCCACTGACAAATTACATTGTATATTAGAAAAATACCAAAAAATCTCTATTATGAATCATTCTAGTTTATTTTGAATAAATTTACTTAGACTGAAAGTTTCGACTAATTCTTTTCTAAAAGAACATAAATTGTAACTGTCAAAAATTTTCTTCATGCGTTTTTACACTTTTTTATCCAAAGATATATGAGTGGTTCCTTCAACATAACATTTAATCAATAATTGATGATTTCTTCTGTGTGCATATTCTTCATGCTCAAATATTTCTTCTGTGTGAATAATTTTCCCCCAAAAATTCTTTTTTCATTTCAGTTATGAAATATGTTCAAACTTCTGGTAGTCATCATGAATTATATTGCATGAAAATTTATTTCTGGAATGTTTTAATAATATTAACATAAATTCCAGACAAAAAATCTATCTTTTTAAATTTTAATATTTATTTAATTGTTATAAATGATATTATGCAAAATTACTTTTATATTATGTTTTATGTTTATGGTTATTAAAGAAATGGGATACGTGATGAAAAATAAGGTTATAATTTATAATATGCTGAATATTCTATAATATCCATAATATATAAAATATAATAGAAAATAAGGTTCATTTAAATTAAATGAAATATAAAATAAAATTTACTTATTGTGTCTGTTTAAATTTAATTTGCACTCCATTTAGCATGAAATATATTTAATATGGAAACACTACATGAATTTACATTAATTATGGTTCTAAACAATTGAACTTTCATATACTTGTATTGGTTTGTTGCAATTAATATATTAGAAAAATAGTTTGTTAATATGTAATAGGCGTATCTCAATTAATTATTCATTCATTATAACTTAAGGCTCTAAAACACATATATTATTAATTTCATTACTGAATATTAGATATGTGAAAAAATTCTAAAATAAAAACATTCCTCACCAGTTACCACTATAATTTTTTTCTAAAACATTTGTATTTGTGTTGGTAAATTAGTATTCATTTATTTGGAAAATAAAATAATTATGTTTTGGTACATAAATATGAAATTACATACTTACCTATAAAAAGAAAAATAAACCACGTATAATTTAGATACTATACTTTTTCATGATTAGATATGTGAAAAAATTCTAAAATAAAAACATTCCTCACCAGTTACCACTATATATTTTTTCTAAAACATTTGTATTTGTGTTGGTAAATTGCTATTCATTTATTTGGAAAATAAAATAATTATGTTTTGGTACATAAATATGAAATTACATATTTACCTATAAAAAGAAAAATAAACCACGTGTAATTTAGAGACTATACTATTTCATTTAAATTTCTTTGGCATAATATCTGAGTCCTATATTTATTATCTTATTTACTACGTATAAATATGTAAATTCGAAAGTTGCAATATAATTATTCACCATAGCGAAATTTCAGGGTATAAGTTAATCATCAATTTCCATCATAATTTCCAAATTTAATAGAACTGCGTACAGTAGATATACATTCTTCTGATCCTTTATTTGGGAAGAAGAAGATAAAATAAATAAAAGCTATGAGGTGAGGAGAAGGCATAATTACACTCATGACTGACTCTCGTTTCACTGTTTGGTAGCGCCATCTGCGAAAGTCCCAGAAAGTAAAAAGCCGGCCTCAAGTCACCTGAGTCAGAAACAGGAAATCTCTCCGGCGAGTTCAGAGCTCCTGGTTTTCCCCGACTCGGAGAACTCAACGCAATCGCAGATTTCCATTGTTTGAGCTATTTTGAATACAAAAGTATATCAAAATTACACGGCATTACACTAAAAAACTAGCTTTTAAGCGAATCTGCATAACAGGCATCTATAAAAATCTGAAATTTTTCACAAAAAAAATCAGAATTTTTTTTATCTAATTTTTTAAAAAAACGAGCTTTTTGTGAGATTATGCAATGCATAAACATTGTAAAAATCTGTGATTATTTAAATTTACAAAATCTATGGAAATATTTATGTTTTTAAGCATTTTTATAAGCTAAAAGTATAAACAAAGGCAATAATTTTAAACAAATATTTTCAGTAAATACGAGCATCTAAAATATATAACTTGCTCATGAAATTTCATGAAAGAGAGATTTTATTTTTGTAAAAGGACCAAAATAATCACATATTATATAGTTTCTATAATCAAATATATTTTCGATATTAAATTTTTAACCAAAATATAAATAAAACTCAAGAGATGAAGAGTGCCATAATCAGCTTTTTTAATCGCTATTTAATTAGACGTCAGTCTATGATATCATTCTACATTGCGTTGATTCTTATTGCAGTGCCTTTATGTACTATGCTTTTACTCAAGCACAATTCAGGTAAGAGTTTAATGTTTGAACTTATATCTGTCTTACTTGTAAAATATAGAAATATAATATTAAAATAGTTCATAATGCATTTTATTTATTAAGCATGTACCAATTCAATACACAGAGAATGCAATACTAAAAAATAAGTAAACTTTTCAAGTAGTGGTTGCTTCATTCCATTTAATTTTTAAAATAACTATTTGTAACTTTTTAAATCATCAAAGTTAACAAGAAAAATGTCTTAAAAATGAACAAGGTCAGTCAAACGTGATAGAGTATACAATAGCATTTAAGAAATATTTTGTTATGCATGTAAAAACTATGTTTCTGCGTGAATTGTGTGCATTATTCAAATATTATTCAAAGTTTTTTTTTCTCAAATTACTATGAAATGTGCATTTTATGTAGTTTTATTATTAATAGCCATAATATTTGCTTTTTAAAAGTTATAAAAATTTGTAAAAATGTAGAATATTCAAAATTGTTTTTAAAACTATGTAGACTTTTTCTGTTTCAAAAAATGGTAACTGTAAATAATGGCGATTTATTTGATCATCGTGACTCATTTATATACAATGCGAATAAAAGTTAATTATTCTTTTAAAACAGTGTTTTCTAAAAGAACATTATTTTTTTACACTCAGGTTTTTAGTTGTATATTTTTCTTGTGCTTTTCATTCCTAAATTATTTTTAAGCATTTGTTAAAATAATGTTTTATTCATACGTACATGATATAGGTATATAAATATATATCACATAATGCAATTTCAGGTTGTTACCATATGCTTGCGTGATGAAAAAATACTTAATTTCATTAACTGATTGATTAAATAAACAGAATTTTGCAACTTCATAAAAACTAACTAAATGCATAATTTCTTTTGAGATGTAGTGCATTCAAAAGAAGCTACAGAAAAAAATTATCCATTTACTTCCAGTAAATTCTTAATTGAAATTTTCTTTTTTCTAAGCTTTACTATAATAATCATATTAACATTTAGCAAATTATCATTTCAAGAAATAATTGATATTAATACGTTAACTAGAGGGTTGTTATTTACAAAAATTACATAAATTTGTTTTAATACTGAAACAATTATGTGATAGGGAAATTTTATTCATATTCTGTAATTGGTTTAACCTTCAAAACTCAGTTCTAGTATTTTTTATAAAATTTATGATTTATAATAATCTTTCTTCAACTGGATATAATAGCAAAAAGTAATGCAAAAATGAAATCATGTTGTTTATGCTCATGAAATTAAAAATTATATTTGAACTCCGTTATATTCAGGGAGAATTGTTTTAAGCTCACAGATCTTTTATTTGAACGCTTTAAGTATTAGCCGCTGGCAAACATAAGTAGTTAAATTGGTTTAAAGAAAGGTAATTTTTTAATTAAAGCAAAATATACATTTAATTTATATAGCATTGTATATTTTCCAGTTATCCTCGTTTTTAATAATATATTATTAATTTATGCTGTTATAAAAATGCATTATTTTTGTGATTGGTTGGTGTTAGGTTCTGCAAATAACCTAAGCTAAAGGCCATTGCGCTAATTGGCACAATGAAAAGTATTCCGTAGATTCCAATGTTCCTGGGCTTCTCAATTAGAGAGATTGACAGTCAATATATCAATAATATCATTTGACGTGTTTCAGAGTTACATGGTTGTCGACTGTGTGAAAAAATATCAGCCGGAGAAATGTTAATGCAGTCAGAAAAGTATCGCAATAATGCCATACGTACTGATATTATTATTATCTTTAATTTTCTTGGCATGTATGCCTATTATATTACTACATTTTGTACCTACGTTTTGTTTGAGATATATAACATTTGACAGCGGTTTTGTGGGAATGGAAATTTAAAATGATCTGTGTGTGTGGGCATCATTTTGTGAGAATTCAAGTCCATACGAAAATGCTGAGTTTCTTGTTGACATTTTTATGTTAATTTAAAGAAATGTTTCACTAATTAAAGTGACTGAAACTAGTTTATGAAGAGGTTAATTTGCTAATTTAATATATATATTTATCCTTTTTAACATTTCACAATTTTTTGATGATGTAGACTAAGTTAAAATTTGCACTTAAAATATTTACTTAATTGTCTTTTCCATAAAATTCAGACACTTTAGAATATAAAATACTCATCAATTTTTAACTGAAATATTAAATGTTCGATAAATTTATAAAATTTGAGTTTTATATATTTGTATAGTACTAGCATTGTGTAATGTATTATCAACAATAGTATTCTATAATAGCGATATATTATAGTTGTTGAATTTTTTGAAAATGATTCCTGAACTTCGAAAAAGGATAAAATTTGAAATAAAATATCTTTCAATTTCGAACACTCATAACATAATGGTATGAACTTTTAATGTCACTTTTTATAATCAAATGTCTTAGTATGTCAAATGCTAAAAAATATTTATACCAATTAAGGAAAATCTCGAAAACTCGAACATATTCAAAAGTATTTTGTATATGTTAGCTAATGAGTGCAAACGTCAGACTAAGATTGTTTGAATGCAGATAATGCCTTTTTAGTCTATTTAAGTTGTCATTTAGTTACAACGCATTGTCACAGGATAATGATGATTTACCTTATGCAAATGTCTTGATAAATGAATTTAACAAGGTTGTGTTTTACAGCCATTTTTATACACGTGTTTTCTCAGTGACAAATTCTTTCAAAAGAATAATAAGCTATTTAAATTGCCTGAATTTGCTGGAATAAGTTGGAAATGTATCTTTAGATTCATGATATGATTTAATTACCCAATCTATATGACTTTTTTCTAAAATGTGTGTGTTTGTCTAGATTTACTTCATTGAGATTGATAAAATGTTAGCTGAATCAAAGTTCAAAAGTTATTGCCTGATCCAGCCAATTTTTCATTTCTATTTTTTTATACTGGAGATTAATTTTTCAATTCAATTCTCTTTATTCTGAAGTATAAATGCATATTGTTTCTCACTTTAGAATTTAACTTGATTTATTTGACAATAATTTAAAATAAATATCTTTTAATGAACTACTAATGTAAAATGTATTTGATAATTGATCGTAGTTTTAACTAATGATTTGAGGGTAGACTATTGATACTCAAGTTTTCTATTGAATATTGAAGAATGATTGACTGACTGTAAAATGCAAATCCACAGTTTGAGTTCATCTTATGTGAATCATTTTGACCTCTCGTGCAATCACTGTATCCGATAAGGCATTTAGTCCGTCTGTTATTGTAGGAGCTATTAAATATTCCCAGTTTCTTCCCTTGCCACATGTGAACACTTTATATGAAATGTTTTCACAAAGGAATATTTACATGGTGAATGATAAATGCCTTTTAAATTAACTGTTGTTTTTATCTAAGATTATTAGTCAGTTCATGATTCAAAGTGTCAGAGGCTTAAGATGATTCTACATAAAATTGCTATGCTTTTATTTATATCAGGTAAACTTGATTTCCATTGAGAATCACTGATTTCTTTTTGTAAACAGGATTTAAAGCGATAGAAGGTGACAACTCCATTACAATGGAATTCAAGAGCTATCAATTCTACTATGTCGAAATTCTTATTATTTTACAAACTTGATCATTCATTCTGTTATCTCACCAGATGATCTTCTCAATGATCCAGAACTTTTAAATGGCATTGGGACTATTTTATTCACATCGGAGTCACGTTATATTGCATGGAAGACTGAAATTCATTGATAATGGTGTACAATTTGCTACAGAAACAAGTGAAGCATCAAGGTTATATTAAAGGACACTACTAGAGAACGTTAGTGTCATAGGGGCAATTTTTTTCTATTATAAAAATATTTTTTGAAGAGTTCATGATCTCTTCAACTAGTACTAAGTTGCCAGATTCTCCAAAAATATAATAAATCCAAAACATCTGTTTTTGAGAATGATTATCTGTTTGGTCAAGATGTTATTCGCTGCTGGGTTCTCCATCACTTCGCCTGACAAATCATGGTTGATTACCTTGCACAAAAAATTTGTTTCGTCGCTGATACAACCTTCTTCCAGTCTTGTGATGACAAGGATTGATATTTTCTAGCCCATTCCAAGCGTTCCCACTTCATTGGAGGTGTTAATAGTTGTTTTTTTAACTAGTGTTCTCACCCCCCCCCAATAGTTAAAAATTCTACACTCATACCAATAGCTAATAATTCTTTCTCAAGATCTGTACTTGTTTTGCGATATTGCATTTTACTTTTTAATATAAGAAATTTATCTGTACGAAGAGTGATCTTACGTTTATGTCCGCATTTACTCTTACGTTAGGATATTCTGTCTCAAAATACATTTACGGATTAATAATACAAAAAGCATTGGATTTTCCTATTCCAATTAATGCAGCTATATACCTCAAATTCATACAAATATGCTGATTGCGGGTAACAATTCTAGACCTTTTCCAGAGAGTGATATCCATTTTTTAGGTACACAGCAGAAGTCAAAGAATCACACAATCAATCATTTCTTATAGCAAATGAAGCGCAATGGAAGTGAGCATGTTTCGACATGTTATGATCCCGCACTCAAACCTGTTATGTGTAATCAACACGTGGTAAAAATAGACAGCTGAAATCAGTTTGAGTAAGAAAATATCAAAATATATCAAAATATATCGATTGGACCAATGAAGAGAGTATGAGTGGCAGATGCAATAGGCTTGAACGTTCAAACCTCATCAACAGCACAGAAATTTGAAGAACTTAAAGTATACTTTCAGATAATATATTTGGTACAGAATTTAATAAAGGATGCTAAATCTTATGAGTATAAACCATTATTTTTTGACTGATAAGCACTTATACCTTACACTTTGACTGATCTACTTCCTGAGTTTTATTTAATTTTATGCAGCGGAACAATTTCTGCTATTTTATGGCATTTGACATTGAAAAATTATGTTAAGGCAGCTTTGATTTTAGAGAAAAAAATCTTTTTTGGTAACCGAATAGTTAGCCTCATGCCTTCAATTCAACAGTTGATAGATTCAAATCCCACTTTGCACATGGATATTTTTAGTGGTTTTAAATTCACTTTTAACCATGATCCCAATCTAATTAGTTCTCGTGGGCAAAAAATGACCGTTAAGCAGCAAACAAATGAAACCATTAAGATGCGTGGATATCTAATTATGTTATCTCTGCCACTGCTCATTGAGTATTCATCAACAATAGGCATTTTCAAAAAGCTTCTTTGGTCAGCCAATCAGGAGTATAGTTTATGAGATGCTCATTTTGAATCTTTGGGCGATCACTGTTAATTTATTGGTAATTGTAATTATTATTTTTCTCGCTCTCTACCGAGGAGAATCCTACTGTGAACACGTTTAATCTAATACCGCATGAAATTTCATTGCGTTGGAAAAACCATGCTCGTTTCCTCTCTTACAATTATTTCTCAAAAAAAATCATTTTATAACTTTCCATATTAAAAAATGGATTTCCATATACCGTGCTTCTATAATTTTTGTGCAACTGTGCTAACAAAGCACAAGTTTTTTTTTTCAAAATAATTTTAAAGAAAAAGAAGATTTAAATTTTTAGGCATGTACACTTTATTTATAAATTAATACTATAATCATTGAAAAGGCTTAATTGGAATTCAGTTACATTAAAAATGTCAAATGGTATTCAGTACTAATATTTACATAGTCATTGTATCTATGTACAAATGAATAGAGTCTGCGCATGTTTTTTAGATAAATCAGAATTGAAGTTAAATACCATTTGACAGAATAAATAGTCTATAAACGGAGAAGTCAAAACAATCAAATTACATGGTCTTCATAATTTTGCAGTTAAATAAATCAAAACAAGAAAGTTAATAATAACTTTAAATAATTAATTTTATTGATTGAATGCACAGCATTAAACAAATGTTTACTATTATGTATTTGAATTGAAATGTACTTAAAGCTTGCAGTTAAATAAATCAAAATAAGAAAGTTAATAATAATAACTTTAAATAAATATCTTTATTAATTGGATACACAGTATTAAACAAATGTTTACTACTATCTATTTGAATTAAAATGCATTTTAAGCTATTTAACTTATTTACCTCTAGTTATAAATTTTTAATTCTAATTTATCGGAATGTTCAAACTGAAAGCAATGACGCATATAATTTTTAAGAAATATTTTGAAGGGATAAAATTCATTTATTAAATTAAATAAAATTGAATCACTAAGAAAAATAAACCCATTTTATATGATATTTTATTTTCTAATGCATAATTGTATTCAGATGCAGCCGTCTCAACTCTATTCTTTATTCCTCTATTATTAGAAAATAAATATACATTAAAGAACTTTCCGATAAATTTCATAGTAAATTATGGGAAATAATTCAAAGTAAAAATGATAAACATAAATTGAAATCTACTCGAAGAATTATGAAAACGAATTTTTTTAACCTGGCATTAAGTATATACAGTATTTAAATATTTGATGTTTTCAACTGATTAAGTTTGATTTGGAATTTTAAAAGAATTGTTTCATTCTGCTCTGTAACGGAAAAATATGCATACATCCTTATAAACTGCAACGAAAAAGTTACCACTGTTTAAATGCCATTACCACAAAACATCGGAGTAATTGAGTAAGATATTTTATCAACAAGTTGTATGAATATATAAATCTCTTTTACTGCATCAAATCAAAAAAGCAAAGGAAAAGTGTTTCAAAAAACTATCGTAGAGGTGAATTTGTTGCTTAAGCTTTTAATAACAATTTTTTTCAGAAGATCAAAAAATTAGTAAAAAAATTTGTAAAGTCAAATTTACTTTTTCTGACTTTAAGAGTAGGTTTTTATTTTTTATGCTAATTTCTGCAATATTTCCATGACTTTACCCACTTTGAAATAAAAGATAAAAAGTAATTACTGAGATGGTAAAATTTGTCTTTTATTTATTTTTTTCTACTTTTATCATTCTACGAAGTTAAAAAAATTTTTCGTCACAATATTCAGCTTTCTTCCTTAAAATGCAAATTATATTCAGGTGAAACTATTTATTTTCAAATTCTTTCTACCAAAGGCTTTTTTAAAGTTGATTTTTTTCTCGTGATCAAAGATACAATTTATATATTCAAACAATGAAATTCTTTTCATCTATTATCTTGAAAGACATTTAAATATTATTTTTTCAAAAAGGTAAATTGAAGAAAACTTTATAAAATCGCACTTAAATGAAATAAAAAGACGCTTTAAGACCATACTCCCTTTGGAAAAAAATATATTTTCTTGTAAAAAAATTATATTTTAAAATAAGACTCTCAAAATGTCTGTCTAGCATGTACAAAAATATTATATTACGCTTTAAGTAGGAACCATTTTGCTATTTTATTATGTTAAAATGCATCTTAAGATTATTTATGCGATACAAGATATTAAAGTATACTTATTTTTCTAACTTTAGCTTGTTACTTTAAATTTAGGTTTCAATATATATATTTTATTATACTTAAATTAAAAATGTTATCTATTTTTATAATATCATTTATACTGCATTGAATTTCTATTTGAATGTGTTTATTATTTATTATCAAACCATACCATTGTAAGTTGATATGAGTTTAAATTCTGTCCTTAATATACTAAGATTCGAAGTTACATTACGAATCCAATACTAGAGTGATAAATACTTTGTATGGTTTTTATTCCTTTAAAACCCATACCAAAATTACAGATATATATTTTATCTGATACCTTATATATAATACACAATAAACAACAGTTTAACGAAACATTGAAAAAAAAACATTTTCCTAGGAGTTTGTTTCTTTTATAAACGCCCGCGCGCGTACTTTACTAGTTTTTTTTAAATAATAATCCTAAAAGGTGTAATATCTCTTAGCAATATTTATCTAATCATATTTTTGACATATTTTAGGTTTAAATAACTTTATTAAGTTTTCTAATCTTTCCGAAATATTAGATTGAAATGTATACGGTAATTATTCTTCAAATGTGAATACTAGATTCAAATATGAAATTATTTTTAAAATGTGTCCTTAGAATGCTTTTGCAGTATTTCAAATGTATAATTATTTTTCAAATGTATATATGACCTTAATATTTTCTAGTAAAGAGAAATTTACATCATAAGTCAGGATGAAATAACATAAAATATTTCAATATTATTACATTTTTCACGCTTTAATTTTAGTTAATTGACATCCTGGATAAGAAATTGAATAAACGATTGATTTTTTTAAAAATTTGTATAGAAAAATTATTTTATTAAGTGATATGTAAATTAGAATATAGATTTGAGGTTAATTATTGTTGATTGTTTTTAAGTAAGATAATGCAATCCATTTGATCAAATATTAATTAATTGCTTATATATATATATATATATATATATATATATATATATATATATATATATATATATATATATATAAAAATCAAAACTAATTAATTGTTGATATTACTCTTAATCTCACCATTTAGTTTATTTTTATATGAGATCGGTAAAGGGGAAATTATTTTGCTACAGTAAAAACTAAGCTAATTTCTCATATTTATAACAGAATTGTAGAAAATACATTTTGTCAATTTCATTTAATGTTTTATCTTTTTCAACAGAAAGGTAAGCAATGCTTCATTTGAAAGTTTTTGCACTATATAAGATCTGTTGACATAAACATTAAACAAAAAATTAAAAATATTTTATATTTAAAATCAATCATTTGATAATAATTTTCAAGTTTTGATGGACTTAGTTTGCTTAAGCCCAATACAAAATATCCACTCCGTGGAATGTCTCTCTTTTTCGTTATTCATTGGAGTTTGCTGAGTTTCCATAAATTAACAAAAGTTAACAAAAAAAAAGATGAATTCATTCTTCACTAGTGCAGAAGACTTGTTATTATTAATATTTATCAGCAATTTCTATTTATTGACAATATTTAATGCGCAATGGAATATGAATTTATTTATTACATAGAAAAATATTTTTGTGTTAAATCTGTTAATTTTCAATTCCTTTATGCACATTGTACTGAACACGCAATGCGTATAGTTTACTGAATCTCTGTATAGTTGAAAATAAAACAAAAATTAAATAATTACATTGAAAGCTCATTAGCAATAATATTTAAACATTAATTAAGTGAATTTTTTTGAAATAAAATAAAGGCGTATCAAAGTAAATTTGAAAGAATCCGATTGAAATAATATTTATGATTGTTTAGCTTACAATATTTTGTTTCTATTAACAAAACATTAACCAGAAGATTAATTTCATAAAAAGAGTTTAAGTACAAAATAAAAATAAAATATATTAAATAATATTTTTATGAAATGAAATATACAATAACACTGATAAAAAATAGCAAAAACTGGTAAAAGTATACTTCATTTGAATCCAGGTTAAATCAAATGTATATAATTATGAAGAGTAATTTTAATTACATTGTTAATGGAAAATAATTTTAATTGCTTGTAATCTACGAAAATAAATTTTAACCAAAATAAAATCACACAAAAAAAAACAAAAACCAAAAAAACCAAAACACCAAAAAACCAACCAAAAAAACCAAAAAACCAAAAAAAACCAAAAAACCAAAAAAACCAACCAAAAAAAAAAAAAAACACAATATCTCTTCCACAAAATTTAATTATTAATTTTATGTAAGTGTAAAAATTATATTCAATAAAATATTTGCAATAGTTATTGAATGACACAGGAGGAATTTTGTTTCTTATCTTTAGGCTTCATTACGTATTTATTTCTTTAATATAAGATAAAGGTTTGATTAGAAAAAGCTTGAAATAATTTCTTTTTAAATGATACTATACTGAAATCTTAAGGAATACTTTTCTATCAATAAAGCGAAAATTATTGAAACATCATATGAAATTTTAGAGGAAAAGAAAAGAACAAAATTAACATTAACTAACATTAGAACATTGTATTACATAACTCAAGAAATAACAAGTGGCATGAAATTTCAGTAATTATCTTCAATTTCATCTTAATATAACAATTGAATTAGTTTCTTCAGATATTAATTTGACTTTAAAATATCAAGCTGTTTGTCCAAGTTTTCTTGTATTTCAGTTTTACATTTTCTTATTAAAATTCTAATGTAATTTTATTTTTTTTATGAATCATGCTTTTTTATATGGTTATGATTGTCTAGTGGTTAGGGTATTGGTCATCCGTCTGGAAGTGAGGGTTCGATTTCCAATACCGCCAAAGACTCACCGAATACATGCGAATCGAAAGTCCTGTGGTCAGTTGTTGAGCAGTTACCATGGGTGTAACGGTATGAGGAAAATTTCCTCCCCCTTCACATCAATGCCAAAATTGAGAGGGTTGATCCGCTGGTGGAACCATTTATAGGAGGAATTTACAACTAAGTCGTACTTTCACCTTTGTTAAACGAACCTCTAGTTAAATGAAAAACGCATCCTTCTGACTTAATTTCGAATAGCCAACGGCATAGCGAACATGGATTGTCTAAGTGTCATAAGTAACATGCGCTTTATCTCTAATTCGATACTAATGAAGATGAAGCAGATTGCAATTTTTTGACAACCAAAACAATATAAGGATATTAGAGAATTAAATCTAATATAAAACTAAATAGGTTTAATAAATAACTTTATATTTTATATCAATGGTGATATGGGGAAAATTAATATATTGGAAGCACATGTTTTTAAGATCTAATTTATAAATCTTTAACAACAAAAATTCACTTATTATTTGTTTCGTTCAAATCAGCTTATGATCATTGACAGATTTCAGAACATTTCTGAACTTCAAGGAACGTTTTCATGATTTAGAAGGCTCCGTAAAACATTTAACACTCTCATCCTCACAATTATTGACATTCAATAACTTTAATGAGTTAAGGATCTTGAATACAATAATATAATACATCACAGATAAATAAGAAAAATGTTCAGGTTAAAATATTAAGTATCTGTTTTTCATATAAATACTTAAATTATAATGAAACATTCTCTAATTTGATAAAAATATCCAATTCACAACGTCTCATATGTATTAACATTTTAATGGTTAATGAAAATGTCTAAGTCTCTTTAAATTAATAACTCTGTAGAATGATCAATATCTAAATATTACTTTAAATCAGTTTTAAATATCAAAGTTTTATGTAAATATATTTATGGGGAATTTGTTATTGTAATTCTTATTCCTTGAACATTTTTCGGCTTGTTTACTACGAAGAAAAGTTTTACCAAAGAAACTCTCGATTAACGGAAATCTTGGATAATTTTAGCCTTCGTAATTTTAGATCTTCATTACTTAGGCGTATCTTATTTTTATTTGTATCTTTTGAAAACAATATTATTTCGAGATTCATTTGATAGTGACAGACAGGATCAAACAGTCGTCTCAAAACTTATTGGTGGACACATGAAAAGCATGACATTTGAATCTGAGCGCAGTATTTTCATTATGCTCAAAATGCAATCTGAAGATCATTCTTCCCCAGATCACATCCTGGATTGTTTGGGGGTCTCTCTGTCTGATGTTTGTGCAAGGCCACTGCTGGTGCTCAACTTGAGTAGGGCTCACGGTGTCATGGATCTGATCTAAATATCGCTAGATCTCTGAAGGATTGGACACAACAGCAACATGATTCTGATATGCAGAATGATCATAGAATTATAGTGTATATGAAGTTTGAGGTTTAATGCTTAGTTAAAAGTAAAGGGCTTGAAGTTGTGAAGGAACCAGCTTAGCTATACTTGAATTAAAAAAGTTTTCCTTCTACGAGATATTTCTATAAAAACAAATTTGAGATTTAAATTGAAAACACAAATTTGGCAATTAATCTTTTGGCAAGTAAAGCTAATGTGCAATTTAAAAATGTTATGTAAAACGTTTGTTATTCTCAATTCTTTAATATATAACTCTTAATATTCTTAAAAATAAATCAAATTATTTAAGATGTATTCATTTTAAAACCATTTCTACACTAATTTTTCTAATGTAATATAAAACTTATTCAAAAAGGATGTCTAGAATTAGTTTTGAAAATATTTTTCTCTATTTCTGTGTGAAAAAAAAAGATAAACTCCTATTTCTGAACAAATTGCCTTTTTAATAAGCATATTCAATGTGTTTTGGAAAATCTGTGGTTATGGAGGAAAAAACTAAACATTTAATATTTGAGCTGTTTAAATGGAAATAGTATTTCTAAATATGCGATCTTATGAACGGTAATATACATTTTGCCGTTTTACAAAATTACAATTACATTTCCAAAGGAAGTACGGGGTTCGATTCCCAATGCCGCCAAAAGACCCACCGAGTACATGCGATATACGTGCTCGTTAAATCTGTGAAATCGAAAGTCCTGTGGTCGGTCGTTGAGCAGTTACCATGGTTGCAATGGTCTGGAGAAATTTACTCCCCTTCAGATTAGTGCCAAAATTGAGAAAGTAGATCCTCTGGTGCTGCCATCTATCGGAGGATTTGAAGAGCAAAAGTCGTACTTTCACCTTCATGGTGCTCTGATTAAACGAAAGACGCTCCCAATTGACTTAAATTCGTATTGCCAAGGCATAGCGAGCTTGGCTTGTCCAAGTGTCATAAGTAACAACACAACACATTTCCAAAACGACATTTGGTTACATTATTATTTGAAAACAATTAAAATACTTGCTTCGAAGTTTGATATTTTTAAATAATGAAGATATATAATGAATAATATAGATTCATATCTTATTTTGTTACACTACGCTTTCCTGTGCTCTCATAAAAAATTGGAGTTGCAAATGCAATTGAAAATTTGCATAAAGCACCTCAATATTAAATTTAACGATTATTTACTAGAAACCGATGGGCTTAGAGATTGAATAGTTAATGTAATAAGATTAATCGGTTTCTCCACAAAGCAACATTAAACGTATATTGAATTTTATCTAATCGTCTAAATTAATGAATGATGTAACTAGTTGATCATTTCACTCAGATGAAATTGATTTCTCTGGAGGGCGGCATAGTAATCAACAGTACAACATTATATTAAAATGAAATCTGAACCTATGCTATGATTAAATAATTGAATATTTATTCGGTTGACATGAATGGTAGATATGAAATATTAAATTTTCTTAGTTAAGTTAAACTTAACTAATTATTAAGTTAAACTTAATTAATAATTATAATTAAGTTAAATTATTTATAAAAAAATTATTATAAAAAAAGTATTAATTAAGTTAATTAAGTTAAAATTAATAATTATAAAAAAAGTATTAATTAAGTTAAACTTAATTAATAATTATAAAATCATCCAAATATAATATTTTCTTTATTGCAATCTTAAAATCATATGTTTCGTCTCTTCTATTACTTTCATATTAACATTTTATTTGAGAAAATATTTCTGTAAAATATTTTATGGTGAAACAAATAAAAGCTTAATGAATTATTGAGAGCTTTCATAACATGCAATTTTGTAAATATTACCAAACTAGTTTTATAAAATCTCAACAAATATTTCTGTAAAATATTTTAACGTGAAACAAATAAAAGCTTGATGAATTATTGAGAGCTTTCATAACATGCAATTTTGTAAATATTACCAAACTAATTTTAAAAAAAGCTCCACAGACTTCAAATTATCTTATAAAATGGTTGATTAAATAAGTATGTAATGATTGGTTGATTAAATTAATGTTTTGTTGCTGGTAACGATATTTCTAAAGCAAAACCTGCATATAAATATATATATCATTTTCAAAGATAGAATAAATTCAATTAAATGATTACATGTTAAGATAATTAAATTCTGGTCTTCTAATTGAAACTAAGATATAATATAGTTATCAATAGAAAAACCTTAAAACTTATCTCCTTAAATATGGCTACCATATTTATTTATTAAATAGTAATATGTTATTATTTATTCAGTTACATTAAAATACTAGAATTTATACTGTATTCCCATCTTAAAAATATTCCATAAAATTTCATGTTTCCTCAATACATTAGAAAAACAACACCATGTATTTAATCCTATTAACTTAAATATTCATTTGTTTATCATTTAGGACAACAGAACCTAAATACATAATACTGTTGTGAAAAAATTGTGTTCCTTTCTAAAGAGTGAGGATTTAAAAGAAGAACTAAAAACATATTTCTGAGTATAAATATATTTCTGGTAAAAATGCGATTTTTAGCATATTTTAAATTAGTCAAATGCATATTTTTTCTATAGAAAGAACACAAAGTTCTACAGTTTATTATTTAAACAGAAATAATTTTAAATTATCTTTTTAAGAAACATTTCAATGAGAGAACTAAATAATAATACAGCTGGTGTGATTATGATAGTATTAAAATCATTCTTTGTTACATGTTTAGTTAATATAAATATTTGTTTTTAAATTTGAAAAAAATGTAGCTTAATAGGTTTTTTAAAGAAAAAACAAATCAGGTACTATGTTAAATTCTTGAAAATTTGCTGAAACCGCTTCTGCATTCCATAAATTCTTGAGTGGTGTAAGTATGCTTATAAATATTTATGTTTTTGTTGTTATGACTGCACTACATCATTTTTATTAACTATTAAATATTCCTACAAATGTATCATTGAAATGTTTAATTAGATTTAACAACAAGAACTTCAAGAATTTTCTGTTAATTTCGATCATCTTAAAAAACTTAAACATTACGAAACAAATATAATTCCTTTTTTTTCATGTTATGGGTATGATTCAATGCAAATATTCTATATATATGCAAGAAATTTTAACCTTTTTTCTAACATGGTCTGTTTGGTGGCAATACCTTTTATAAAGCAATAGTTTTCTCTTTTTTTGATAAATTTTGTAACTTAGATTGATATTTTTGAACTCAAAATAAAATAATATTATATTTCATATATATTACATAATATTTCATGACAAAACACTTAATAAATAAAAGAAATTTGTAAAAGTCTCTATTATAACACTTAGATATAAAAAATAATTATATTATTAAATATAGTTGTTATTAATGAGTTGCTTATTTTAAATAAAGTGATAATCAAATAATTGTTAAATGGTATTTCAAATTTCAGAGAGAAAATAATATTTCAAGACTTCTTTTCAATTTTTATTTAAAAAGACAACGTATACTTAATAGTTCGTCTGGCTATAATATTTCTTCTTCAAGAAATTATCATTTATAAATATAATATTATAAAATCCATTTAAGCTCCAAATTAAATATTTTTAAAAAAACACTTTGAGCATAGTTTTGTTTAAAAATTTTTGCATGGCGTATTTGTAAATGATTTGTAAGTTGCAGTAGTATTAAAGACCTTGTATATATATGTATATATATATATATATATATATATATATATATATATATATATATATATATATATATATATATATATATATATATATATATATATATATATATATATATATATATATATATATATATATATATATATATATATATATATGTATATGTAATAATCTATTATACCATTTTTTAAGTAGATTAAAAACATTTTTTCCAGAGGGCATAATTTGAGCCAACAAATGGTCCCTGAACGCATTATAGTCATACAATATTATTAAACGTTTTATCTCCTTGAAGGTGTTTAAATTTATTTTTTCAGAAAAACAGTGATTAAATTTAAGATGAGTTATTTGGTTTCCTTTCATTCATAGTACATTAGCGTACTACATTAATAAAAGATTCAGAACTATAAAAAATAAGTATAAAAAAATAATAAATATCAAACATCAAAAACTTTTTTTTTCACTAGAAATATTTGTTTTTTTGATTTTTAAACTAATCAGATATTAATAAAAAAAACCTGACAAATGTTTTAATTTGAGTCGCTTGAAATTCAATTTAGTTTTTTATACATACGTTTAAAAACTGCATTTCCTACATGAAAAATTTCCATTTGCGCTCTCTTACTTTTTCCTAAAGCAACAATAGAAAAAAATGTATATTTTTTACTGTCATAGAACTCACATGCATATCTTGATAGAAAGAAATTGTATTTGATTTTTTGAAATAAATTTTTATGAAGTTTATTTATTTTAGAATTCAAAGAAAGAACCTTTCAGGCATATTATGCGAAAATACAGTTTTGGTTCCTAAGGGAAGAGCATTTAACTAATTATTTATTTATTTTCGGACTTACGTTTGAGGAATAAACGTGCATTTTGAATACAGTGGCCCTTTTTCACATGATAACATTTACATAAATGAACGCAACTTTAACGTATTTAGCAGGCAACTTGTGCTCAAAAGTAGGAAAACATTTCTTTGAGACAAAGTGTTTTATAAAATACTTTAAAACAAAAAAAAAAAGAGTTTAGGTTTATAAATTGAACATAATTTTATAATTTTAGTGGATTTTAATTAAAATGGAATTTACTTCTTTTAAGACATTTCTTTGTAAAAGGTTATGCTTTTTTAGATATTTGTTATGAAATCTTTGATTCCCATTTTTAAAAAAGAAATTATAATTCAGATAAGAAAACTAAAAAGGCAGAAATGTTATTTAAAGGAATTCATTGTATTTTGAATGCATACAATAAATTCTTTCAAAATATTAAATGTATGAGTGAATACATTTCATACTTTAAATGAATTTATATGTTGTTAAAGGAATTTATGTTTATAATTATATAAATTTATATGTTGTGTTGAATATATAAAAAATTTGAATGAATACAGAAATACTTGAGCTCTGAAGGAAGAGAAAATGTCATTTTCAAGATATTAATTGTCTATGCTTATAGCTAGACAACGTTTACACAAACAGGGGCTGTTTGCTCTGCTCTAATTCAAAGTACCTCATATGCATTCGAAACGTCCTCTTGGCCTATCATTCCAAATAATCATTTGAGATACTACTGAATATATATCATGATCACATGCTCTTCCTATTAATGGCACATTGATCGGTAGTAATTACATTCCTGCTATGTAAAGGCCCGTGTTTTTTCCTTATATTTAAATTTACATGGTATTACTGCTTTTTGTGTTACCGTATGCGATGAAGCTGCTTTCAGTTTTTGAGCAAAGTCTGAAAAGTTATAATTTAACATTTACAGACATCACTAAATTACGCACATCAAAATCCTAATTGATAGTAAAACATGTTGTCCATGAAACGATTCTTCTATATTAGGAGATATTCAATGAAAACATTTCCGAGCAAAGAAAATGAATACAAAAACTTGTGACCATGTTTCCAGACTCATGCAAACCATCAGTAAACTATACAATTTTAGAATTTAACATACTGTGTGTTCAAACTACTCTTAACAAGAAAGTAACATGTTGCCCACAAACAATCTTTATATAATATTGATATCTCTTTAAAAAAGTATGCAGATAAAGAAAATTTTTCAGATTGAATCTGTTATTAATATGATACTAGATATGCACAGCTTTCCAGTAAACAATGACATGTAAATATTTCATTTATGACAAAGATGAGCTGAGCAAGGGCTTCAAAATATTTATGTTTAGCTGGTCAATACATTATTAATTTCGAAAATGTAATTAAATAAGGAAAAAACATGAAATAATTTATCTTGCGGAATCTAAGGAGCAGTTTTTATATTGCTAAAAAGGCTAACATTAGTATTTCTTATAGCAAGAAAAGAAAGATTTCGAAAATGTAATTAAATAAGAAAAAACATGAAATAATTTATCTTGCGGAATCTAAGGAGCAGTTTTTATATTGCTAAAAAGGCTAACATTAGTATTTCTTCTAGCAAGAAAAGAAAGATTTTGAAAATGTAATTAAATAAGAAAAAAATGAAATAATTTATCTTGCGGAATCTAAGGAGCAGTTTTTATATTGCTAAAAAGGCTAACATTAGTATTTCTTATAGCAAGAAAAGAAAGATTTCGAAAATGTAATTAAATAAGATAGAAACATGATATTAATTTATCTTGCGGAATCCAAGGAGCAGTTTTTATATTGCTAAAAAGGCTAACATTACTATTTCTTCTAGCAAATAAAGAAAAATTTCAAAAATGTAATTAAATAAGAAAAAAAACATGAAATAATTTATCTTGCGGAATCTAAGGAGCAGTTTTTATATTGCTAAAAAGGCTAACATTAGTATTTCTTATAGCAAGAAAAGAAAGATTTCGAAAATGTAATTAAATAAGAAAAAACATGAAATAATTTATCTTGCGGAATCTAAGGAGCAGTTTTTATATTGCTAAAAAGGCTAACATTAGTATTTCTTCTAGCAAGATAAGAAAGATTTTGAAAATGTAATTAAATAAGAAAAAAATGAAATAATTTATCTTGCGGAATCTAAGGAGCAGTTTTTATATTGCTAAAAAGGCTAACATTAGTATTTCTTATAGCAAGAAAAGAAAGATTTCGAAAATGTAATTAAATAAGAAAAAACATGAAATAATTTATCTTGCGGAATCTAAGGAGCAGTTTTTATATTTCTAAAAAGGCTAACATTAGTATTTCTTATAGCAAGAAAAGAAAAATTTCGAAAATGTAATTAAATAAGAAAAAACATGAAACAATTTATCTTGCGGAATCTAAGGAGCAGTTTTTATATTGCTAAAAAGGCTAACATTAGTATTTCTTCTAGCAAGAAAAGAAATGTTTCGAAAATGTAATTAAATAAGAAAAAAACAAGAAATAATTTATCTTGCGGAATCTGAAGAGCAGTTTTTATATTGCTAAAAAGGCTAACATTAGTATTTCTTCAAGCAAGAAAAAAGATTTCGAAAATGTAATTAAATAAATAAAAAACATGAAATAATTTATCTTACGGAATCTAAGGAGCAGTTTTTATATTGCTAAAAAGGCTAACATTAGTATTTCTTCTAGCAAGAAAAGAAAAATTTCGAAAATGTAAATAAATAAGAAAAAAAAACATAAAATAATTTATCTTGCGGAATCTGAAGAGCAGTTTTTATATTGCTAAGAAGGCTAATATTAGTATATCTTCTAGCAAGAAAAGAAAAATTTCGAAAATGTAATTAAATAAGAAAAAAACATGAAATAATTTATTTTGCTGAATCTAAGGAGCAGTTTTTATATTGCTTAGAAGGCTAACATTAGTATTTCTTATAGCAAGAAAAGAAAGATTTCGAAAATGTAATTAAATAAGAAAAGAAACATGATATTAATTTATCTTGCGGAATCTAAGGAGCAGTTTTTATATTGCTAAAAAGGCTAACATTAGTATTTCTTATAGCAAGAAAAGAAAGATTTCAAAAATGTAATTAAATAAGAAAAGAAACATGATATTAATTTATCTTGCGGAATCTAAGGAGCAGTTTTTATATTGCTAAAAAGGCTAACATTAGTATTTCTTATAGCAAGAAAAGAAAGATTTCAAAAATGTAATTAAATAAGAAAAGAAACATGATATTAATTTATCTTGCGGAATCTAAGGAGCAGTTTTTATATTGCTAAAAAGGCTAACATTAGTATTTCTTATAGCAAGAAAAGAAAGATTTCGAAAATGTAATTAAATAAGAAAAGAAACATGATATTAATTTATCTTGCGGAATCTAAGGAGCAGTTTTTATATTGCTAAAAAGGCTAACATTAGTATTTCTTATAGCAAGAAAAGAAAGATTTCGAAAATGTAATTAAATAAGAAAAGAAACATGATATTAATTTATCTTGCGGAATCTAAGGAGCAGTTTTTATATTGCTAAAAAGTCTAACATTAGTATTTCTTATAGCAAGAAAAGAAAGATTTCGAAAATGTAATTAAGTAAGAAAAGAAACATGATATTAATTTATCTTGCGGAATCTAAGGAGCAGTTTTTATATTGCTAAAAAGGCTAACATTAGTATTTCTTATAGCAAGAAAAGAAAGATTTTGAAAATGTAATTAAATAAGAAAAAAACATGAAATAATTTATCTTGCGGAATCTGAGGAGCAGTTTTTATATTGCTAAGGAGACTAACATTAGTATTTCTTCTAGCAAGAAAAGAAATAAAAAATCCTAATTGAAATGTTAGGCTCTTATTTCTTTCTTTATTGTGCCTATATTATTAATGATGGGAGAAAAACGACTGATGTCGTCAGTATATACATTTGTGAAAAACATTAGCAAGAATATTTGATTAACTTCAATGCAGTGGCACAAATATTATAATTATGAATATCTATGTTTCAGGTATATTTCAATATTCAGAAAGTATCACTTGAAATCTTGAAAATTAATTTCATTGGATATAGTTGTATGTCTAGCAATAATAAAATCTGAGCAAGTTGTGGCCTAGTTGTTGCACTAGCATGCTTTCTGGGTATTGAGTTAGGCTCCACTAGTGTTGTGGAGTACTGATAAAAAAACAGTTTATGGATTAAAATTTACAAAGTTCAATTCCAGTCATTTTTTGAACAATGGGAAATGGATGGAATGCTTAAGTGGGTGCTTGGGAGTTTTCTGAATTTGACAACACGTTAATATGGTCCATAGGGTAGGAAAAATTCTTTGAAATCACAATTTATGCAGGAAATAGGTCAGTCATCACTCATTAGGCTAACTACTATACGGGGTCAAATAAAATGTAACAGGTGTTCAATTCATAAATGTCATTTTTGCTTACCGTCATTCTGTCACTTTATAACACCACTCATGGAAGAAAAAAGAACAGAGTTGCTTATTCATATATAATATTGTATTAGATACTTCTCCGAAATAGTATTATCTATAATGAATAAAATGCATTTAGTGTTAGAAATATTTATTCAGATCACTTCATGTACATATAAATAGCACGTCAAATGTGTGCTATTTCTCTCTTTCCTACACAGACAAATGCCTGAGAGGTGAAACAAATGTTTTGCTATACAATGCCAGTAAATTTAATGATGACTTGTTTGAAATCTGCACTCAAATACTTACTGAATTTATTGCAATGTCGCATTCAGCCGATGTTGAAATATACTATTGCTTCAACTAATAAAACGATTTAACTCGATGAAAATTTTACATTTAGAAAATTTATATCTCAAGAAAATTACTCGTTATTCAATTTCATTGCATTAAGAGGAAAGGTAGAAGTTCAACTGATTTCAGAATACAAAATTTAGACCCTTTACCTTAGTAATAATTCAAGTATTTTAGATCTGAACCATATGTCTATTTTATTCAAGAATTTTAAAGCACATATATTATTATAAAGGACCTTTAATAGAAAATATACCATTTTTTCTAGTATATTTTAAATATATAATAGTTCACACAGAAATACAAATATATATTTTTACAAATTTTTAATTTTTTGATGACAGTGAAATTGTTTTGTTATGATTTATTTTATTATACGCTTTACATCTATCTGTTATTATATATTGCATTTCTTAAATTTACAGTTAAATGTATACAAATAAATTTTTTGGGTTTTAGACGTGGTCTGAAGAAATATACTTTTGGAAATGATCAATGAAATAAAAGGAAAATTATTCCAAAACGGACAGATTATTTAAAAAAAAATTTTAATGGGTATATTGAAAATAAAACGAATAATTGTTCTAATTATAAAAGAGAATTTCCATATTTGTACATGCATATAAATTAAGTCTCATCTCCAAAAAAGTACCTCAAATTTTCGGAAAAACCACTGCTGTTTTTTATGAAGCCAATTTTTGAAAAAAACTTAAGACTTAAGAAAACTTAACTTAAGAAAATTAAGGATATGTATTTTCTGATTAAAATTGAAATGCACACACACAATAACCAATTTAAATCCTGGTGCTTTTCTTAATATTTAATTAAAATAAAATAAATTAAAATAATATTAGAGAGTAAAATAATATAATTTAAAAACTTTGCTTGTTAATAATCCAATACATGACTTATTTGAACATGCAAGGTAGGACGTTTCTTCAAAATAATTCAAAAAGAGGTCTTAAATTTTAGTTTAACATATGAAAGAAATTATTTATGAAGGAAAAACTTTGGAATAAAAATATTGTGATTAATATTTCTCATGAATATGTTTTTGAAAAATAATTTATTTTTCGTTGCCAAGCTATTTTTCATATTTTGTACTCGTTAAAAGGAAATGAATGGAATTTAATTATAACTCATTAAACATTCTATTTTTAAAGTATATTTTCAAATAAATTTATACTATCATTTTAGTTTATTTTAATTAATTGTTAATTTCACAATTAATTGATTTTAAATGTTTATTTATTCTTATTTTGTCTTTTATATATCTTATTTTATTTCATTAAAGATATTACTATCCTTTCTATAGTAGTTTCAAGATTAATTAATACAGATTATCACAGTTTGAAAAAAATAAACAAAAACGCAAATTATACACATTAAGCATGAGCAGAATGTCATAAAAAATAATTTTCTTTAATCTATATAAATGTACACCTAAAGATTAATTTCATTTTTGATTTTTTAGAAAGATATTACAGAATAAAGTTCAAGGCAAGATTGATAAATACTAAAATTAAAGTAAACCTCATATAATTTCAGTAAAATATTTTTCATGTAAGAGTTCAACCGCTGAAAGAACCCATAATAATAAGATTTTTTTTAAAGTGTAATAATTTAAATAACAAGTAACATTAAAAGTTGGAGAGGAAATTTAAGCAAATTTAATCTTAAATCACCTTTTTTCATGAACAACCAAGTGCTTCAGGACTATTTTTCCTCATCACAGGAAATCTACATTAAAGTTTGGAGCCGTCAAGATATGATCGATGAGTACTTACAGCTACTCTCACTAAACACAATAGAGTGCGAATATTCCCTATTCTTTCCGGACAGTTCCCTCAGCTGTAGTATGACCATGCTTTTTAAGGACTTGAGCAATAAATTCTTTTTAAGCTTATAATTTAAAAACGTCTTTTGTTATCAATATTTAGTCTCCTGTGAACTTTTCTAGGCTGCAATTATTTTTACAGAGAATATTGTAGCTGTGTGTGCAGGAACGCAAAACTGAAACTGCTAGTGTGTTACAAAGCTCTTATCTTTTACATCAGCAGCAAAACGGAAGAAAAAAAGAATGATATTCAGTGAAGCGATGAAAGAAAAATGCTTAATGTTGAAGGAAACTTTAGAATCATAGAACATAATTCAGATATGAATTCGCTTATATTTTTATATCGGTACCAAAGATTCAGATGACGCTAAAGTGATATAGGTAAAAGAAATCCCAGCCATAAAAAGTATTTCTATCATAGTTATTCTGCAAATCTTTTTGCTTCATGACGGCTTGCCCATAAAATTTATTTTCAGTCTGTTTTTTTCATTCGATATTGCTTTTTTATTTCAGTAATAGCAATACTTTTGGTTTAATCGCATGTAATTTTCTCTCACTGCTACATTTTATTGATGTTAAATTTGGCATAAAAATTCTGAGGCAAAAATGACGAATTTTATTTAGTTTCTTTCTCCACCTAATAAAATATTGACATTTAATGGCAAGTTAGTTCAATTTTTGAGGAATTGATTATAATTTGGATGACATAGAATCATAAGTATAGATATTGTATACTTATACTTAGCATGCTACGAAATAAAATGTACCAATAAAATGATTAAAAAAATATTTTATCAATTTAATATTATAGGATTTATTTAGGATCTTTCTTTTTAAAGCTAATATTTTTTCATAAATTTGTGTTAAATTAATCTTTTAACAATTATTTACTATGCAATTTTATGTGATATCTTGAATTATTTCAAAATAATTGAGTAAAAAATAATCAACAAATACAATTAAGAAAATACCAGTCATCATTTGAAATTGCCTTAGGAAAATTTAATGCACTTTCTCATGTTATAAAAACCAGTGTCTTAAGAATTCCTATAAGTATTTATTTTACCAATAAATTTCTTATACATATTATAGATTAAAATTATTTAAATTTATTTTGTTATTTATATTCAAATATTTGATTTTATATTGAAGATTTCTGTTTTTAAAAATACATCTGCTGGTTTATCAAAATGAAATTCTAATATTTTAATAAGCATTTTAGAAGGCTTAGTATGAAAGTGAAATAAAGCAAATATGAGTGTTATGTACAATAGTAAAATCATAAATAAGTAGAAATTATAATTTTGTTTCTTATATATTGAAGTAAACTAGAATAAGTACTTTATGTATATTTTATGTGTGATTATCGATTTCTAGTTATGATTACAAATAATGTACACATATTCAAAGTCCACAATGATAAAGTCCAGAAAGTACAGATGGATAAACGCCATTATTTTTAACTTAGAACTAAATTATTTCCAGTTTTCCGTTGTAGGATTATTTTAATTTTGTTGTTTAATATGTTTATTATCTATTCTATATATACATATGTACATATATATATATATATATATATATATATATATATATATATATATATATATATATATATATATATATATAAACTTAAAAATGAAACAGGAGGGTGTAAAAATATGTTATTTTATTCACTCTAGAATTTATTCGCCATGCATAGAAATAATATTTTTGATTGAAATTTATTTTAAGGAGTATTAAAGCAAAATCTCTGATTTTTTACTATAACCTCTGATTTCCTTCTAATAGCATTTTATTTTTAACTAGTATTTTTCATTATGAAATAATTTTTCGCTTATACGAATAAAACTTACATAATTAATATTAGATGTATGCCATATTTTTATCCATTCTTGAAAACACGTTTACTGCTTATTAGTAAAGTAAGTCTGACTTTAAAAATGTATTTTTGAGCATCCTTTACCTAAATAAACATCATAAAGTTCACTTAAAAATTAAATTTCCGACGATAAATTTGAAATATTAATTAGCATTTAATGCAAATTAATCATTGTAAGATTTTTGAAATTTCGGTCACAAAATAAATAAACATTAATTTTGACTCAACAAAAGAGAAAACATTTCAAACATGACTCTTCTTACAATAACTTTTGTTATATTATTCAAATATTATAATAACAGCTGTTTTATATGCTAAAAACTTTACATGAAAATGTGCGGTTATGTGTCATTGAAATAAATGAAGTATTCATTCCAAGCTCAATATAAATAGACCAAGAATTTAAATTTTAATTAATTTACGAAAAATGGTTACATGTACACTTCTGGACAATTGCTAAGGACGGATCACAAATTGCAATGTAGTATAACATTAAGCGAGATATGAGGCCTAGTAGGATAAAATATTGTTGCCATACTGTTCAGACATTAGAATAAAGAATATGTATAGTTCTGGAAAGTACAAAAGCTGTGAAACTTCTGAAAGAAAAAAAAATTCATTTGATGCTGCATACGGTAAAACGGAACAATGCATCTAAAAGTCAGCAGGCACCTTGAAGAAAGGTATCAGTACGGGATTTGTCCACCGTGGAGTATGATGCAACATTCCACACGTCGTATCATACCTTGCACAACATTATGCAGTAGCTGTTGAGGCAATTTATCCCATTCTTCTGGGAGAGCACGGATGAGGGTGTTCTTGTTTGTCAAAGGATAGTTTCGATCAGCAACTTGCCTCCCCAAATCCCACACATTTTCAAAGGGGCTTAGATCTGGAGAACGTGATGGCCATACGAGGCGTTGAGTACCCTCGCTGTCTAGACAATCCTGAACAGCGAGTGTTCAATGACACGTTACGTTGTCGTCCATAAAAACATATTTATCACCGACAGCACCACGGAAAAGACGCACAGGAGGAAGAAGAACTTCATTAATGTATCGTTGGCCCGTCATAGTCCCATTCTCAACCACATGTAGGGGCGTGCGGCCATTGATCATGATGCCGGCCCACACCATGACACTGCATGTCGGATATCGGTCCCTCTCCTGGATATTTTCTGAACAATAAGCAGTACCTCTCTCGCGAGAGATCAGTTGGCGTCTACAATCCCATGACAGACTGAGCCTACTCTCATCCTGAGAATAGTACGCATGCCCAATCCTGTTCTGTCCAATTGCGATGCTCACGACAGCATTGCAAACGGGCAGTACGGTGCTGTCTGGTCAATGAGACACACACAACAGGTCTGTGGGCGTATAGTCCTCCTTCACCTCAAACGTCTGGCAAACAATGTTTCGGGAGACTGCTTTCTCAGCAGCATGAAACTGATTTGCCACCTGCTGAGCTGTGGTGCGCCTGTTCCTTTTTGCTGATAAGACGATATATATGTCTTCTGCAGTCGTCATAATTCTAAAACGACCACCCCGGTGCCTCCTACTATTCATTCCAGTAGTTTTAAGTGACTTGCACAGCCGTGAAACAACGCTATGAGCGATGTCAAAATCCCTGGCAACATCTGTTATTTTTTGCCTTTCTTCGATCTTTTCAATAATTCTGCCACGCATAAAATCATCTAAGGGATGTCGGGAAGATATGCCAAAAATTTCAAGTTCGTCCATTAAATCTTTCCTGTAAAACTTTGACTTGTAACAACAACTGTCCACACGTGTCAAAACCTTTAAAACTCTTATGAACGCTATCACGTGATGAACAGACGTGGAAAAATATTTGCACGTCTGCTCACGAAGAAGTATGCGCACTTTTACGCATACTTCTTCTTACTATATATATCCCGCACCTATTCTAATTTTCCACATTTTGCTTCCTTTCATTTTGTGGCTGCTAAGGATGATAGTCCTAAGCAATTGTCCAACAGTGTATGTGTATTTAAAGTCAAGTGCTTAATGTGTGCTCATCAGTCACCCACTTATGTGTTGATTGCGGAAAACAAAATATTCCTATAATTCCTTATTGTATTCAGTTACTTCTATTACGAGTAATTAACTTTTAAATTTTAAATAATTATATAATTTAAATAAATTAATTTCATTAAATTAATCTTAATAAATTACTACATTCCATGCTAATATTATAGATTACCGAAATTGCATATTTTCTAGAAATTACATTCCCGATGATTTGTTATAAAAATTTAATTTATCAAGCAATACTTGCTTGTCATTAGTAATTATAAATTGGAAAACAATTGTACTGATGATAATTAATATAAATATCAACCCTTCACATTTTGTAGCAACTGAGTATTCACCCATCAATTATCAAAGTCTTCTGAGTATATTTTCGTGTAATCAGGGCTTATAAATTCTTAGTTTGTTTAATTTTTCATCATTAAGTGAAACTGAACGTGTACACATATGTGATAGAAACTCTATTTTAAATAAAAGTTATGGAAATTTTTATTCAATATTTTATACAAATAAATCTTACCAAGGAATAATTTTGCTGCAATAAAAACAATAACGCGATTTTTTTGAAAAAAATTTGAATTTTATATTTTAAAAGTTTAATAAATAAATATAATATTTTGTATATGCTAAGTAAATGTACTATCTTTGTACATATTTTAATATAGTCTGTACATGCTTAGAAAATGGAAAATATATGGTTGAAAGCTCGTTTCCATGAAATTACTCAGTATGTTCTAAGGTAAAAAAACTAATTCAGATAAGAATAATTTTATTTTTTCATCGTAGGTAGTTCAGTTTCTTAGAAGAAATTTTTAATTAATTTTTTACTGGAATGATTTGAATTTTTTAATCATCTTTGGAAATAAGTGCTAATGACGCTTCTGCACCGTGGCTGTCTGTTATTATCTTCGTCTTTTTAACGCGTACATTTACGGAATGGTGCAGTTTCATTAATGAAGACCAAAAATTGTACTATAACTTTTTTATGGAACGAATTTTTTCCCATTATTTGCAATATTCTTAACATTTTACTGCTGAAACTTAAATAAAGTACTTTATAACGTAATTTAACATTTATTTCTTTATAAATATTTTAGTTTTTTTAAGCATCAATGAAACTTCATCCTAAATCTGAGTTCTTAAAATTAATGTAGGAAATGATGGTTTGCTATACGATATTTTAAAAAAGTTTAATGATCATGATCAGGAATATTTCATGCATTAAATAATTAGAAATTTAGTTAAATGTATTGTCTGCAAAGCAATTTATGTTTTAAAGAAAAATAAAATTTAAATTTTTAATACAAAATAAAACATTTAATGATTCATTAAATAATTAAATATTATATTATATTAATTTATTAATTTAAACATTAATTTTCATTAAATATTAATACTTAAATGAAAATTTCTATTTTATTAAAGAAAAGTAAACGTGAAATAATAATACAAAGGTTACATACATAAGATTCATTTCTTTACACACTATATAGAAAGTTGATAACAATTTTAACAGGAAAATCTAAAAATTTGTATTTTTTAGGCATGAGATTAATAAATACTTACTGCAAACACAGTTGTTCATTTTACAATAAACATACTTGAAATTCAAAGTTTGACTTTAAAGATTATCTTTGCTTTTTCTCTTGTATATGAACGGCTTGTAATCTTAAATTCAAAATATTTAGCTACTGAAAATTGTAATTTTATGTCTGTAACACTATATCACATTTTATTTTATTATTCTTCTGCTACCTCAGATCAAATGGGACTCTCTAAAAGTGCAACCATAAGTGGAATATTGTAAAATAAAAAATCCTTGTAAATGTGATGAAATAAATTTACTTATTATTATGTTTTACATTATAAGATAAGGAAAACAATATCATAGATTAATAATAATGTCTTAGATACTTGAGATAATTCAACAATAAAATCATTTGTTAATAAAATAAGTGGATTTTCCAAGAAAGTAAAATAATTGCCTATGGAATCATTTCCAAACAGATATTTTCCAGAATACCAAACGTTCAAACATATCTATCTAGACTAATATTTTGAGGATCATATTTATCCTTAAAATGATACGGGTGCATAGAGCTATTATATAGACTTGTCAAGTACTTGTATTAAACTATATTATTGATAAATATGTTATTGAATTCGTTTGTATATACTTGCCTTTTCTTAAATTTGTAATGAGGCCGTGGTAGCCTGGTTGGTTAGAGAGTCATTCTCATTATCGGAAGGTCGATTGTTAAAATCACCACTTAACTAAAGATGCATCGCGGTTGACTATAGAGGGATGGGACACATCAAAACTGGGCGTGGTTGCAATGTCCTCCAAGTGAGATGATTCCTCTGAAGGCATTCAGGCCAAGTATTGGGGGTCTTCTGCTTGGTTCTTGATTCAAAATCACGAAGACCCCACTCAGGCATTTTCATATATAACTGGTGGAACCTAATTCAGTGCTAGGTACAGAGAAGCATGCTGGTGCATTAACATACTTCTTGTTAATATTGATTTACGTGGTATAAACTAGAACTGCCTCTCGCAGTTCCAACACAAGATTTAAATTGTTAGAGAACATTCTATAAATATTCAAACAATACTGAAATTTGAATATTTTAGAGTTGTTTCGAATCAGAAGTCAAGAAAGTAAAAGGTACAGAAAACAACAACTTCCCGTTTGGTGCCGTTGACTTTACCCACTGCACCCGGCGGGTTTTTAATCCGAAATGCAGTTATATATATATATATATATATATATATATAATTCACAAAGAGAGAGATATCAGCTTAAAACTTTTAATGTGTTATATCAAGAGCTTATGAATCTCTATCTTTAATAATCTAAGATTGCAATTCTTATAAATACTATTTAGGGGCTGTAAAAAATCAAATACAAAATCATTCTGAAAAGCTATTTTAAAAAATTAAGCTCAAAGGAAATTCAAGTGGTATAATATTGTTTGTTGATTGAACACAATGAAGAAAACAGAAGTTTTTGGGTTTAACTTATGTTGAAATGTAATTGTAATAATATCCGTTAAAAGAAACGAATTATTTTTATAATGTGAAAAGACATGCAATACCGAAGTTTTTAAATACTGTAAAAATTGATTGAAAAATCATTTATACTTCAAGTTGCAATGGAAATACCTTCAGTGTTAAGAGGTTTATGTTATTGAGATTAAATTAATTACAATAAAACATTAATGAAAGTTATTAATAGGATTTTAAAGTTAATATGTTCATGTGATAATGTTTATATTGATTAAATTTGGGAAGAAAATAATTCACCTTGTCATAAACAAAGCATAAATGTCATTGGAAGGCACTTGAAATATAATTTCTTCTACCATTCATTAAGTCTAAAAATATTATCATTTTGATATACAGAAGCTATTTTAGACAGATTTCAATCATTTTAATGTGAGTTTCAGGGTAGAGGTATCTTATATCATTCACATGTTTATGGGAATATGTTAATTCATATGTTTATGGGAATTGTATGCCAATGATGCCTTGTAACGCAAAAACTACAGCAAGATGGGAAGATTATAATTTTAATGGAAAATAAGCTTCAATTTCGGCTGGCTGCCCTTGTCTCACGAGGTACCTCGGTCCGAAGGACCCTCTTCTGGAGATTGAAATGAGTTGGATAGTTTATGCTGTAACTGAACTGGCATATTATTGGTTAAAAAATTCTTAGTGGGTGTATCTTAGTAAATTTTAATTTTGAGTGAGAAATTACTTAATTCTATAATTATTTTTAATTAAAATATTGAGTTTAAGAGAAAGTAAATTAATTTATTTCAATATTAAGTTAGGAATTTTGTAGAAAAATTAATAATGTTTTAAATTATTAAATAACATTTATTTTTCAAGATCTTGGAAATAGGCTGTTAAATTAAATAGTTTGTTCAAAGGGGACTTGATTTCTTTTAGTTCGTTTATAAGTTTTTTTAATAGGAATTCCATTGAATATTGATTTAATTTCGTTAATTAAAATTATTAACTCTGAAAATTCTCCATATATCTCTGAGGAAGCTAGAAGAGGAATTTGCACTGTATCGTGGGTAGGGTAAATAGCTCTGGCTTAAGAGCCACCAGGTCTCACCATATTATTTTTATGCTGGGGCTTAGTCCCCGTAACATTGAGAGACTTTTTGATTGTTCCTTGCTTGAAGAATTTAAAGCATCCTTTATAATTAGCAGGGTGATTACCCTGGCAGTTTGAATGGATTGGCTTTTCAATTTATTATGTGGGCAGTTTCTAGTCTTATGTTCTCCTGCACACTTAACGCCTTTATATTCCAAGTGACATTTTGGCTGTTTGGTGGAACTGTTGACAGTTGAAGCACTGCATCACCGATTTGGATCCTTTGTAGTTCTCAACTGTCACGCCGGAAATGTGGAAGAGTTTCCTAATTTCTTACATAGAAGCGCCATCAGGCTTATCAAAGATGCTAGCTAAGAAAAGAGGCAATTTCTTGATGGTTTTAAGATGAGTCATCTGACTCACCCGTGCTACATTAAAACCTATAAGGATTAAATTTTCCTCTATATCATGGATTTTGGTTGTGAAGGGGAGACCATTAATCACGAAGTTTTTTAGTTTCTCATTCTCATTTTTGATCAGAATGTAGCGTATTTTTTCTTCATCGAAGATTTTGGCTAATGCCCTATGGGGTTCGGGTGATTTAAATGTATGTGCTTCGGGAGATTTTGAGGTTTCGACCTGCGGTCATGGCCTCGAATTCAAAATTAAATTTGGTTTTTAAGTTTCGAATAAAATATACAGAGTTTTCTCCATATCTCACTTTAATTGCTGGAATTTTTTTCTCAACAGGGGGGACAATAACAAGGGGTTGCTCGGACTCCGGGGTGGTGTTAAGCTGAGCAAATGGGTTGCTCGTAGTTACGTGGACCGATGGTTCCTCCAACGTAACTTTTTTTTGTTTGACAAATTTCTCTGAGCACTTGTTCAGGGATCTTTTCTTTAACTTTTTATTTTTTCTAGTTTCAGCAACATTAGATGATTTACTATTAGTAATTGAATCACTAGGTTCGTTAACTGAGAGGGGGGAAATGCCATATCAGAGACAGCATAGCTACCTTCTCTCTTAGGCCTTAGAGTTTCTTTGAAGTCAGTGGTTTCAGCATCTTTGTGATTAGAAGTATCCAGCATCATCTGTTTGGACTTCATGAGTCCTATGGAGTCTGGAGAGTCTTTATTCTTTAGCAAGTACTCTTCCAATTCAGCCTTCCTTTCCCGTAATTGTTGTAGGTGGTATTGTAATAGATAGGGTTTATCCATTTCCAAATTCCGGTTTAAGTAAAAATCTTATCGATCGCTTAGTAACAGTGAATACTGCTGTTTATTTTCCAGAGGGAAGAATAGCGACTATAAGTAGCGCGGTATCCGGATGTGTGAAGAGCGTGATAGAGCACGTCTTTACATGGCAGAGAGACCAAGTCCTGAATGTGCAATTAGCTTTTTAAGTTAACTTTTTAGATGAAATAAATACAAATTCATTTTCTTATACTATAAAATAATTTTAAAATGTATAATTTCATTTTTCATATATGCTTCAAGACGTAATTCTTAAAGTTTATATGATGCATTGTCCGATTGATATTTTTTGTGTGAATGCTAACATTATTCATAAAATTACAATCTTATTAAAATATTCATATTATATATACGCTATTCGTATACTTTATCTATCTCAAAAACTCATTTAGAGGCAATTGTACATTACGTTAATTGTAAGGATAATTTTTATGAAATGCTTACTTTAAATGAAACAAAAAATAATGTGTTAAAATATAATGATTTATTTTATAGAGCTTGATTCTTTAAGTGAAACGAATCGAGATATGAATAAGTATACTGAATTTATGAAATACATATTCTGATTTATTTGTCATCTTTATCATAATAATTTGTTACATTTTTAAGATACAAAGAGCTGCAAATTGTAAGATAAGAAAACTATATGTGTATTCAAAGTAAAGAGACTGCATAACTAAGACTCTATCCAGAATGCATAATTGATTTGTTGGATAATTTGTCATAAATTATTAGATAAACTTCGGATGAGACTTCTGTTTTAATGCGAGGACCAAATCCTAAATAGATATACTTCATATTTTTACTAATCATTTAGCAGAATGTACCTCGTGTCATCAAAAGATAGACGTTTTTATCATTCAAAATATTCTTATTTAATATGCACATAATTTCCATAGATTGATTTCTCCCCCAGGTTATTCAGATGGGAATTCGATTGATCAGATAAAGTTTGTTTAGTGAATGGTTAATATTCCTTTGAAAATCATATCAGTTTATAACGATTACTTAGATCTTTGAAATTTTCAATACTGCGGTTTATTATCTTAACTGCAGTTTTGTGCAACCCCATACAAAATATATAGGTCATTGTAGTTTTTCTTTCAAGTATTAGTTAATAATACACTACATCAAAATATCGAACAGAATTTTTATCAGAAGTTCTTATCTTTCTAAGGTATTATATTCATGGTAACATTTCCTTATATACACTCATGTCCATAAATTAAGGATAATGCAAGTTTAGGCAAGGAAAGAGACAGAAGCAAAACAAATGTGACTTATTTGTAAAGTCAATTTTATTAATAAAAGGTAAAGAGCGAAAAAAATGCTATATGTTTGACATCATTAATAATAATTGTGATTTTTACACCCTGGAGCAAATTTCAAAACAGAACCTATTTACAAAAACCAATATAATATGGTTGGTATGATGGTTAATACATAGTATGCCCCCAGACGATGCAATACAGGCCGCAAAATGGCTAGGCATGATAAGTATCAAATTATCGATCTGATCTTGGTGAATATTACACCACTTATCAAACAATGCTCTTCAAAATTCTAATGGGGTTGACGGGTTGCAAATCATCGGCCGAGCATGTCCCACGCATGTTTTATTGGATTAAAGTATGGTGAGTATGCTGGCCAGTCCATACGGGTGATATTCTCCGACTGAAGGCATTTGTCTATAATGTTTGCACAGTGAGGATGGGCGTTGTCATCCATAAACAGAAATTCTGCACCCATGGTGCCCCGAAACAACGTAGATGTTGTTCCAGAATAACATCCCGATAGATGTGGTTTGTCGTGGTTACATTCTGAACATGCAGGTTAGATCTGGAACCCAGAATGATTGCTCCACAAACTAGCAATCCTGTACCACCGTAACGGTGTCGTTCGATGGTGTTCTCTCGGTGTCAACGGGTACCTGGCCCTCTCCATATGAACGTCTGGGGATCATCAGACTGAAAGTTAATACTGGACTCGTCGGAAAGCATCTCACAAAACCACTGTTGCTGTGTCCACAATGCATGCTGTCTACTCCAGGCTAACAGCAAGTGACAATGAGTCCCGTAAGCGGAACACATTTAACAGGTCTACGAGCATATATACTAATGTGTCCTAAGCGCTTGTACACGGTTGGCCTTGAAACTGCCGTACCGGTTTCTGAAGAGTGCTGAGGAGACAGGTCTGGTGCTGTGCTCCGTCTATTTCTTTTGGCAGTAACTGCCAAATAGGCCAAATAGCAGTCCTTTTTCGGCGTTGTATCTCGAGCGTGACCTGTGCTGTAAGATCTACTCACATAACCATCATCTTGGAACCGTTTCCAAAGCCTGGATATAACTCTCTGGGCGATTCGAAATACCTCGGATATTTCCAGCTGGGTATATGCACATTCCATACGGCCTATAATTCTTGCAAGTAAAACATCACAATAAATGCTTCATTTGTGCCATAACTACGCGGTTATTGAACTGAAATAATTTTAAAGTGTTTGTGTGAACAATTTTTGCAACCATTTCTTATATACCCCTCTCTTAAACTCTCGTCATCGTGACGTTCTAACTGCGCCATATGGTGGTATCGTGTAATTTGCATGTTATTCTTCAAGATGTGTCTGATAATTTTACATGCAAAATTTTATTTTAAAGTTCAATTTCTGTGTGATTCTGAATTATCCTTAATTTATGGACACGAGAGTGTATATGTTTTCTTTATATAATGAAGACAAGGACATAGGAATTTTTCAATATTTTTTTATATTTTTGTTTATGGTGTATGTTTTTATACTAATTGAGAAACTTATGAACTATCTGAACAAATTCCATAATATTCCATTGTATTTTCTACATGAATTTGCATACAAAAATTATTACTGTATGTTCTATAGAACTTCCTGTGTAATATTATTGTTCAAACAAACTCAGTAACATGTTAAAAGATGTTTATTTCGAAGCAATAATTGTTGCATTATATATATGTGTAATATATATATATATATATATATATATATATATATATATATATATATATATATATATATATATATATATATATATATATATATATATATATATATATATATATATATATATATATATATATATATATATATATATATATATATATATATATGAAATAATGATCAAAATTAAGTATATTTTACTAACATATATTTTAAATACCTTAAATTATCAAAAATACAGTTTAAAGTTTAATATTTAATAAAATGTATATGTTGAATTAAGTAGAACAATTTCTAACTTCTTAATTACTTAAAAGACTTGCTAAAGTTAAAAATTTAGATTAAAAACTTTAAAAAATAGGTAATAACACGTCGCAAATACATTACTGATCAGAATTCCAATATAAATATGAATTTATATATATTATTCATTTATTGTTAATAATTTACATATTTATGAGAGTTGTTTTTAACGTAAATATATGTATCGTTACTAATAAATATGAGATAAATAAGTAACATACTGATATAAACTTATGCTAAATAGCACATTAATTTTTAATTTAATTTTATAATAAAAAAAACAAGTGATTATTTGCAAAAAGATATTTCAAATTGAACAATAATTTTCTACTTTTATTCATAGTTTGAAGAAACTATTCAAATTTTACAAAAAATAATAATTACAGCCCATATAATTAAAATTCTAAGCTTAAGTATGTATGGTAAACGAGACTTTAAAAAATCATTGTTTTGCGGTTTATATATAAATTTATAAGCTTTGAAAGATAAATGGAAGAAAACATTTACATTAATTTCAGATAGTTTCTGAAAATGCATTTTAGATTTAAATCAAAACGAAATGTATTTTAAGAAAATTTTATTATAATATGTAAAATTTAATCTAGTATGGTGCAGCATTTCTTGCTACAAAATATTGACGTAAAATTCAAAACTGTCAAATATATTCTGCAGCAAATAATTTTATGGCATAAATATTGCAACAAAATTTCGAAACTGTTTACTTACTATATAACTTTCGGAATTCAATAAACTTTTGCAAGCTCTATTATAGGTTTCAATTGTGATCTGAAACTGAAATTTGAATTTAATCTTCCACGCTCTTGCCAGAAATCATATATATATATATATATATATATATATATATATATATATATATATATATATATATATATATATATATATATATATATATATATATATATATATATATATAAAAGATTGAAATGAGTCAACAATTTTTAACCTGAATGTGATTAAGATAATATTAAACAACTTTACAACATTGGAAATATTTTCAATTTGCACTTAGAAATAAAATCATACTTTTGATTTGGATGAAGATTTACACTAAATATGATTCAGATTCATACACCTACATTAGCAGTAAATTTAATACATGAAAAAAGCGATTTTATATTTAAATGTTACACAAAATTGTTTCTTAGATTCCAAATCATATAAATAAAATAATCATTAAATTACTATTCTGAAGGGATTCAATTTTAGATAATCAGTTTTTCATAAGTAAATAAATGTTGGAAAAATTTTAGTTCTGTCATCAGAATATTTTTCCTTTGCATTTTTCTTTTGACTGCCAATGAGCTACTATCACATTTGCAAGTAACAAAATAAATTAACTTTCTAATTTTGCCTTTATTTATTACACTTGAACTCCATTTTACAAATTTGCTTTTATAATGATAAAATGATGGGTGTGATAAACTTTGAAATTGCAAGAACTTTAATAGTTTTCCATTTACACTTGTTTTTCCCAGTAAAATCAGGAATAATCTTTTTCAAACATATTTTAATGTTTGTTAACTCAATTTACTCAATCAAATTAATGCATATTTTATTTCGCTTCTAATTTGCATTAAAATGATTCAAATAAAGAAATGATTGCTCTGTAGTTCAAAAATATTTATTTTTGCTTACTCGTAAAATTTACTAATCTCTGCACTGCAAATAAGTTTTCTTATAAAATTTAATTCGATAATTTGTGCAAAGTATTCAAAATGTTTCTCGTTTTTCGCTTAAATTATTTTAAACATCTTATATGCTTATTAAAGAACAAAATGTTTTTCTTAATTATATTTTTCAAATTTCATATTAGAGTTTATAAGCATGAATATATTAAAACTGAAATTAACTATTTTATGTTTTAAACAATAAAAAGATATCTTTTATTTTTTGAGAACTGCTTGATAAACAATAGGTATAATTTTTTTTATCTACTATTACTTTAGAATTATTCATCTTCAAGAGAATAAGAGTTAATTTGCTTCAAATTTAAGGTTTCTATCATAATTCAATATGTTATTTTTCTATTAATATGTATTATTCAAAATGATCATATAATTATCAACAATTATTTTTTGAATTTATTTTTGCATTTTATTGTTAACGAAACGACTGTTTTCTACATATGGCAAAAAACTAAAAACGGTTACTATAATATATAATACGACAGAAAAATTGCAGATGAAAGAATATATAAACAAATTGAAATAATAAAAAGTGTATATTGCCTAAATTATAAATTGATATCTGCTAAATACACAATTCTATCGTGTTTAGTTCATTATAAACTAAGCAATCTTAACTACACAATTTATGATACTTTTTTTCCAAGGTTGTTTCAAAAATTTATCAATTACATGCTATTCTAACTTTTATATATTTTAGAATAAGTATGACAATTTTTATAATTAATTGAAGGGGAAAAATTGATGAATATTTCTCGATATGTCAATAGTTACAAAAAACATTATAATATCACTCACACATTTCTCTTATCTGACAACCTAGGAGGCATAGTAAAAACTGGTAATAATACAGCTATGAGAATAAAATTATTAAAATACCAATTTTATAAGAAACTATTTCACCTCAGATTTATTGTATGTGATGATGTTAAATGCATAGATGATAACTTTTTTCATCATTGTTATCATCATTTCAGATCTATTACGTTAATACTTTTAACGTACTTAATTTTCATATACAAAAATAAAGATATTGCAAATTCCTAAATTCTAACTGTAAAGGAAATAACTTTTTCTTTTTTCTCATTCATAATAATTTCTTTTAAATTACATTGTAAATATTATTTGTAATATTCCCATGATTAAATGTGTTGAAAACAAAACTGATATGTAAATAAGTTAAGCAAATTTTTATCATTTAAATTTGAAGATGAAAACTGAGAATTGAATATTTTTTGTATGAAGGTGACAAGTAATTATATCTTCATTTTTACATGGAAATATTTTGTCTTCTGTAAAATATCTCATGTGGCTTAAATCATTGGTTTAATTTAATTGATAGAGGTTAAAGTTTAAACAGCATTGATTTAAATGAAATATTGCTCCATATCTTAAACGCAATGTGTTTCCGGTGAGGTAGGTTATAAATATTGCTTAGGATACACTTCTTAAAACACTGGAATAAATGCACGACTAATTTACATTCAGGAAAATAAATGCTTGAAATAGATAACTAATTAAAAAGAGCTCTTTTTTAACTTTAACTTATTACTCCAGCAATAAGCATTCTTAAAGAAATGCATTTTATCAATAGAAATCAGAATTTTTTCAGAACTCATAATTAATTGTGTTTTCTTTCATACAGCAATTTTTGAAAATAAAATGTAAGATAGTTAAGAAAAGAATATTTGCTTAGTTACTTTCTTATTTGACTGAGAAGAATTCTTATTTTTATCTAAAAAAGTAATATAATGCTTGAAAAGGAACCCAAACACTAGTTAAAATATGTTTAATTTTGGTTTTAAAATATTACAAAATCAAAATCTTCCAATCATTTAAATTCTTTGTTTTCAATTTTGAATCAATTTTTCCAAAAAAATTCTTCAGAGTAATTTTTTCTTGCTTTCATTAACAATTTATATATATATATATATATATATATATATATATATATATATATATATATATATATATATATATATATATATATATATATATATATATATATATATATATATATATATATGTATATATATATATATATATGTATATGTATATATATATGTATATATATATATATATATGTATATGTATATATATATATGTATATGTATATATATATATGTATATATATATATATATATATATATATGTATATATATATATATATATATATATATATATATATATATATATATATATATATATATATATATATATATATATATATATATATATATATATATATATATATATATATATATATATATTATATATATATATATATTATATATATATATATATATATATATATATATATATATATATATATATATGTATATATATATATATATATATATATATATGTATATATATATATATGTATATATATATATATGTATATATATATATATATATATATATATATATATATATATATATATATATATATATATATATATATATATATATATATATATATATATATATATATATATATATATATATATATATATATATATATATATATATATATATATATATATATATATATATATATATATATATATATATATATATATATATATATATATATATATATATATATATATATATATATATATATATATATATATATATGTATGTATATATATATATATATATATATATATATATATATATATATATATATATATATATATATATATATATATATATATATATATATATATATATATATATATATATATATATATATATATATATATATATATATATATATATATATATATATATATATATATATATATATATATATATATATATATATATATATATATATATATATATATATATATATATATATATATATATATATATGTATATATATATATATATATATATATATATATATATATATATATATATATATATATATATATATATATATATATATATATATATATATATATATATATATATATATATATATATATATATATATATATATATATATATATATATATATATATATATATATATATATATATATATATATATATATATATATATATATATATATATATATATATATATATATATATATATGTATATGTGTGTGTGTGTGTGTGTGTGTGTGTGTGTGTGTGTGTGTGTGTTAGTGTAAACTGTGCACCACACTATATAGTTAGATTTAACAATTTTCATTACTGAATGTATCACCAGTTCTGATCTACAAAAGAAAATATAATATTTTGGTATGTTAATTTAAGACACAAATATTAAGTTATTTCAACTGAAATTTGCGGAAAATAATGAAGCATTCAAGTAGATTTGAGAGAGAAAATGTAATAAAGAATCCATTGTGGGAAAACAGATTTATTTTTTAAATTTTATCAAATAATATAGTTGAAATCCTTGAAAAAATACTATTCTATATAATATGAGATGTGGTTCACATTCATGTTTTTATAAGGTATTTGCTGTTCTTAATATACATAAAGATAGTAAATATTTTTCTCATTTTCATGAAAGAAAAAATTTAAATTATCATCCGACAGAGGTGTCTTTTGTCAGTATTTTGTCCCTTTTTATTACATTACCGTTAAGTGAGCTTTTGTGCTCCTTATTTTTGGTATTGCTCGTGGAAATGGAAGTTTTATTTGTATAATGATATTTATTTTTACATGGCCATTAACTAAATTATATTGAATAATTATACGTTATAAAAAGTTTAATTTTTATATAAATCTATTTTTTTAGCTTTCTTAAAATATTCGTTAATAATATGTAGCATATCTGACAATATAATAACTTACTAGTTATTAAAAACATTTAAATTAGAAATTGATTAGCTTAAAAATGTGATTTAATTCTAAAATTTATTTTTTGCATCAAAATAAATGTTTGAAGACTTCATTTCTGATTTTTATAATCGAAAATATATATAATTTACTAAAAATATTTAAGTAATTTTCCCTATATAAGCATTAATAAGATTTTAAAAGAAATTTGTCATAAAAAGATAAAATATATCTGGACATATTCCAAAACATATTATAATCAAACAGTAATGCAACTCACGTATAATTTAGATTCAAAGCTTAATTCTCAATTTATATGCTGATAGTTAATATCCTAATATTTATGTTATAATTACATTCTCTTTCTTTTTAAGCTTAAAAAAAGATATAAGGTTTCTAATTTAAGTAAATATTCAAAATTAGTCAATGAGAAAAATTAAGCTTCCCAGTGAAAAACGTGCATCCATAGATGAATGACATGTCTTGCTTTTGTTGGCATATATATTGATAACAGGTATATGAAAAGGACATACAAATTGTATATATGTATGTATTTCAAATTTAATTAAGAATTAGGTAAGAAAAACGAATAATGAATAATATCACAGCATTTTTCAAAGTAAATAAGAATTAATCTTAAAAAGTTATAAGCATTTAAAAAAATGGAACACCTTATAAGAATAAGACAAAAGATTAGGCAAACGTATAACTTAAAATATATTTCAAAAGTCTAATGCTAAGATAATAGAAAATTTTTTAACAAAAAAATCTTTTGTTTCACGAGGATAAGAAGTTTATAATTATAATAACTGTGAATTCCTTAACTTTTGTTATACTTATGAGGTGGTTGATCGTTCGTTCCATGTGAGATTATGATTACACTATTTTTTCACAATTCTTATTTGCTTAAAATGTCCATGACGTCATGTAACGTTTCATCTACATCAAATATAATTAATTACCACATCGTATTGGGACAACTTCGCAAATCCAATTGTCAACGAATTTGCTGCATTCCTTCAAATCGCCTTCTTCGATCGGCAGCAGACAAGGCGAAGTAGTCATCGAATGCCTGAATGTTGGCAAAAAGAAAATATTCCTTCATGGTTTTTACCATAAATAACGAAGTATTTTTTTTAATTAAAACTTTCCCGTTTGTAAATGTTTTCAAAATCATCACAATAACCTTTTGTTCTAAATAATTAGTTTTCAAATTTTTATTCTCAATAAGTATTACAATGCATTTATTTTGCATTTGTTGATGAAATAGAACAATTTTACAACAATTTGAAATAATTAAAATAGAAAGTTATTTTAAGTATTTCAAATTGTTGTAAAATATTTACTCACACATGGTTTTGGTTGTATGTTTTGGCTATTATTCAAATGATACTTATATTTAGAGATACAATAAAGGAACATTTTGATGAACTCAAAATGATAAATATTTTCATGATTAGAGAAAGAAAATTAAAAATGTTGTCAAAGTTCATTTTGTTGATAAAACAGCTCCTTATATAAACACCAATGCATCCATTTGAGAATAGGTTTTCCATTGAGTCAAGTCATGAATACATTGAAAATAGAATAGCAGAAAAAAACAAAATAAAAAGGCAAGACTAAACATTCACTTTATAAATAGTTGAAATTAACAAACACAATTTAAATTTTTCTATTTTCATATTAATATTTTCTAATATTTTAACAAAAAACTGTAATTTTTTCATATGTAAACACATTTTTTATCTGGTAGGAGTACCATTCATTTAATCTGATTATTCTTACATTGATAGAGTACACCTCATTAAAATTATATAAATAGTAAAATGTATTTTGCTGTTTTTTTCTATTGTTTGAGTATGGAAATGTAAAAATTGCGAGAAGTATTATTTTAAAATGACCTAAATTATCTGACGAATTATAATTAGTTTTACTTATTAGTTTTAAAGTTTATTTTTAGTTTAGTGTAAGTTATTCTGAAAATCAATGGATTTCTCAGAACTGAAAATGATATTTCAAGTTTATAAATGTTTCTTTATTTTACGATTTTAAATAATCTCAAAAAATATCACATAATATTGTTAATTAGAGTAATATTTGCGAATAGTTATATCACATAAATTTATATAGTAATTGTATAAATCATATTAAATAATAATTAAAATAATATTGACCTAACCAAGCATCAGTGAAAAAGACAATTGCAAATTTACAACAAAATACATTGCTTGAAAATTTGTCAAATTTAAATGTTTCATTTAAAAAACATGACATTTTGACGTCTATGATGAAAATTCTACTCAATATCCACAAAAAACTGATAGTTTTTAATTTAGTGCAGAAATCAAAACTTGATTATTAATATATGAAGAAATAACGTTGAAAAAGCACGTTACTTTTTTCAAACGGATGAGTAGGATTATGTTCTATTATGAAACATTTAAGACATACTACTGAAATATTATTAAATATAATTAGTATAAATTGTCACAACTTAACAAAAATCAAGCTTGAAATTCAGTTGAATATATTTACAATAAATTGCCGACCGATGGTTGAGTGGTTAGTGGTCCTAACTACTGAGCTGTGGGTCTCGGGTTCGAATCCCGGTTCGGGCACGGATGTTACTTTCTTTCTGTAACCAAGGTTAATTGGAGTGTTAAGATAATCTTTTTTCACAATTTTATTGCAATATGTAACTCATGTCATCTCCAATTGATGAAAATTTTGTAAATGTTTTGTTGTTGATGTTATAGTTCTGTCAAATTATTAATTTCAAGTATTAGTGACCTATTGAAATACAATTTTGTTATCAAATTTTTGACAATTCTGTCAAACCAGATGTATTACGTGATGGAGCCATACCTGATAACCTAAGCTTATATAGATATAAAATATTTAATAAAGAAATTCTTAACTTATTTACAGCCTTTTTATTGTTTCGACATTTTTGATTATAAAGAAAGTTTTAGATTTTATATTTCATGAATAGAATTATCATAGTGTATTCATAAAAGGTGTTTTCGCAATATAAACTAAATTCTAAAATTTAATTCTCCAACGAATTAAAATTTTTAATAATTAAAAGCAAAATGGTCGAGCAATCGCATTTAATTTAATAGAAATTTTAAAGTAGCATTTTCATTAAGAAGTATGAAATGGAACTGCTAAAAATTCAATTATTAAAAATTATATAATGAAGCATTTTTAGTTTTTAAAAAATGATGTTTGCTTGCAATTTATAAGCAAATGTAAGAGTCGCATTCAAGACTAGTTTTAATGCTGATTTGATGAGGAAAGATTGTAATTCAATAAAAAAAAATTTATTCTTTCTAAAACAAGATAAAAAGGAATGTATAACAAACATACAAATAGGAAAAATTAATGCAATACCTAAAGAAGATCTTGAAAAAAATCAGTTTACATTATTAATATGAAATTATTCTTTGCAGATATAACTAATTTTGTTTGAGTAAAGTATATCACAACAACAATTAATTGCCATACCGTATCCAAATTTATTTGAGAAACAGTTTTCGGTATCTGTTCAAGAATGAAATATATGTAGAAGTTAATAATCTGAGATCGGCAAAATGCAAAATATAATTTTGGAATATTAAGACAAATCATATCCCAAAGTCTTCACTGAAATTAAATGTTAAAATACAATCTGAATGAGTGAATTGAAGTTAATATAACATCAAGAAAAATTAATTTTCACATTTCACTTGGGAAATTTTTATTTTATTTGTATTCATCATATATTTCAGGTATTTAATGATGAATAATAGTATATTATTATTTATCATCGAATAATATTCATTATATATTTAAGTTCTTATACTTTCCAGTTTAATCATTTTATTCATTTTAAAATAGGAGGAAAACCAAGAAATATCTAAAATAAACTGTAATAAATCACTTTTTTGAAAAAAATTGTTTTTATTATTAAGGATTTAACTCAAACAAATATTTAGGAATTCTGTTATCCACAGGAATATATTAAACAATAGTGCTCATTAAATTAAAGAATTATTTACGAAATGAGTTACTTATTTAAAAGAAGATTATTTTTATACTATAAGAATGTATTTAATATATGAACAAATCATTAAAGTTTATGAAAAAATTTTCATTAAATTTTTATTAATAATGCGTTTTACCAGAATAAATTGGAAATTTGGTTAAAATCCTGAAACATTTATTATTAGATTATTGTTAAAACTATTTAAAATTCTACTCTTTGTGATAAAATAATTCAGTTTGCAAAAAGCAAAAATGATTGTGGGAACAAGAGAAAATGACAAAAAACATTAATAAGTATTGTCACTATACGCAATTTAAAATTATGAATCATCACTTGCTTAAAAATTATATTGCAAACCAATAAAGTTTAATAGCCAAATCTAATACTTTAAGAGGATGATACTTTTTATAGTATAAAAATAATTACAAAAATTTTTGCAGGCAATACATTCATCTCAGAAAATATTGTATGCATTTTATACTGCATGTTATACTACTTTCAGACTGAAATGAGTTTTTTTCAATTAAATGAATACAATTTTTTATTTAAAATAAAATTGAACTGATATATAGCCCTAGCTATTTTTTAATAATTTTATACTACTAGTCACCACCTATATTCAACAACAACCATCAAAATCCTCGAAATACATCACATTATATTTAAATTGGAAATTTTTCTTTATTTTATGAAAGAACTTAAGAGGAAGAAAACTTTCCAGCGTCACATAAATTGAGTTCACAAATATTCGTTGAATCCATTATGCTCAAAGAATAGTGTAACATAGTTTCTTTAAGCAAAAATGTTTCGTGTTTCAATTTATTTTCGTGAGGAAAAGTAAACAATGATTAATTTTAACGTAGGTTGCCTGTTTTCCCTTTATCTTCAACATATTTGTGCATACAACATTAAAGCAAGAAAAGATACAAGAGGAAATTTTCACTTTCATCCAATTTTTGCTGAAATTATTTCTTAGTTTTACTTTTGAAATTGACTAAAAAATTCATAAAAAAGAGTAACTAGTAAAAGAAAGTTTCCATGAAGGCAAATCCGATTAAGTACTCACTTGATATAAGAAATTTTTGCGTAGAATGAATACAAAACTCGTAATTTTTTAATTATTTGATATGTTTTTTTTCTCTAACTACTTTACTAGTGAGAAAATCTAAATAATCATTAAGATACTGATGTTATTAAAATTATCTTATGAAAATATAATTTCAAAATGTAAACGAATAACTGGAAAAATAACAAGAAGCTAACAATTATTACGTTTTCTTTTTCGAAATTTTTTTATTTTGTTTTGTTAGTTAAATAGTTTATGCGTTAGTTAAATATTTTTACTTTAGAATTTTTTTAGTCAAATGCAATTTAATCGTTGGTAAGATATAATTTTTGATTGTAATGTTAAAGTGGCTGATACACACTTGAGCTGGCATTTTTTCAACATTCATGTCAAAATGGTGGAAAGACTTTGAAAGTCACTGATTAACGTGGGCATGTTCCCAACACATGAAGTTCCAGCAGTCTAGTGAGGAAGAATGTTGTCATCAATCTAATCGATCATCAATGGCCAGTGATGATTCACTTTGTTAATTTTTCGGTAAGCGGCGTGAAGCTATTGAGCCACAAACGCTCAGTAATTATATTTGTTGAAAAGAGAAAAATTGTAATGCACAACATTTTGGCAATCAAAGGAAATTCGACACTGTCTTGAGTTTTAAGCAGTCGACATTGTTTCTATGCAATCTATACAAGTCAATATTTTTCATCTATACAAGTCAATATTTTTCATACAAATCTTGAGTCAATATTTTTTCTTCTTTTTGAAATGCTATTCACTGACTGTTCAGCTGTATCAACAGTTATTTCAGCTGTTTTTAGAATAATTCTTATTATTCATAGTTTTGTATCAATTAACAAAAATGTTTCTTGAAACATAATCTGGATTACCTTGAATAATTTTTTTTTGTTTTAGTAACAACTCAAAATGTTATATGTTAAAATATAGTTTCTTTTTGATTTGCTCGATTGAAAATAAATGATACAGAAGCTAATTTTATAATGTCTGCTATTGCCAGTCGACGATCATTGACTATAAATTCTTTTAAATGTCTCATTTATGTTCTTCCAAGCAATTGATTATCTTCGAAAGATTCTCTGCAAAATTTCAACTTTTTAAGAGTATTAAACATTGATTGCTCTATTTAATAAAAAATTGTACTTATAAATTGTAAAAATTGTAAGAAACTTTTGTAATATTTTAAATGTTTTTTGTAGCAGACCTTTCACTGTGAAAACAAAAGTTTGCAATTGTATTGTATTTAATAACTTTTACACATTTTAGAGAAATGACAAAATTAAAATTTATTCTAGCAATAAAATTATTTTACTTTCATACAATTAAATATACTATCTTCCTAAAAATGTATAGGTACTTATAAATACAAAAGAAATTTTGATGAACATTTGTAGATAGTATTTTTATAAATAAACTCAGTGTAAAATACTCCAAATATTTTTTAATCACAGTTTTGCTTAAAGAGTTGAAACTATAATTGTCTGGATCAATAATGAAATTATTTTTCTGTGAAAACATTTGATAAAAATAAAATATAAGAATTTGAGATGAAAAATTCTGCATCTATTTTCTAACTTAAACAAAGTAATTTTAATTCTTTTTCCATCATATAAATTTAATTGGAATAAGGTTCGTTAAAATTGTATTATAATTTATATAATTGAATAGATTATTGTCAGGTAAAAAATAATTAAAAACTGAAGCTATGGAACTTTTTTCTAAATCAACATGTAGCTTCAATCTTATAGAGCTCATATTTAAATATTTTCATGACAATATATATTTCGTAACTGAAGTATATATCTAAAGACACATTCTGTGAGAGATTGAACTCGGTACATCATTGAGACCAAAGATGTTTACAATGAACTATAATTAGGTTAACCCATTATTTTAGAAAGTCACATGCACTCTCAATTGAATTTTGGCTCGTGATCCAAATTAATGAATGACTTAACTTGTAAGCAATCTAGCTTTTGGGGTGGATTTCAGGAGAGAGTAGAAAAGTGATCAACTGTGTATATCGCAACTCATTAAACTAAAATCTGGAACAGAGAACATCAAAGTAATTAAATAAATGTTCGCCGTTTGATTCTGAGAGTTTCGATAAACAAATCTATATTCTAGAAATTGCCAAAAACTTTAGAATCCGGTTTGAAATTTTTGCTTGAATGTCTTAAAAGTGAGTATACAAAATTTATGCAAATATGTATATCATTTAGTTTTTTTGGCTATGCAATAAATTTATATTGAATGAATAACCGAAATAAGAAAACTGCACTATTTCTATTGTGCGGTAAAGAACAATAATATATTAATCTTTACAGGAAATTTATAGCGTGCAACGTATATTCAAATGCATTTTACTCTTATTCATATACTGCATGATTCATAGAAAGAAATTCCTTTTAGAAAGTAAAAGAATATATTTATGGGCAGTTTTATAAGAGAGGAAAAGATTTATTTATTCATGTTATTAAAAATAAATAACAGAATATATCATTCATACATTTTATATTCATTTAATTTCTAGCATCTTAAACTATATTAATATACACCAAGGTAATGTTCAGAATGTTCGAAAGGAATTAAAAAGAAAGCAAAATTCACTATAAGTTTGTTCCATAGAAATGAATAATTTACAAAGAAACATTTTTATTCTATAGAAACAAAATAATTTTTCATAGATTTTTGTAATGATGCTGATAAACAGTAATATAATTAATTACTTATTAATGCACTTTACTCAATTTATTCATCCTATTAAAATATATGATTTATTTAAGGACAGAAAATATTAAGCATATTATTAACACATTAAAGTATTTAAGAACTTTTATTTATCATAAATTTGATAATATATATAAATAAAATATATAAGCTTTTTTAATAATATTTAATAAGATTAATTACGCATGTCGGATAAACATAATATTCATAAAATTGTCTTATTTAAGTTCTTCCATTCATAGTTATTTCGGTTCTCTTAAGTAAACGAATTAAGTTGCATTCATTTCCTTTAGAAGGAAATAAAAATGTTACAGTTTAAATTAAATTCATTAATTATCGGTTAAAAGATTTATGATACTTTACTTGAATTACTTAGTTTCAAAATGATATATAGATAAAAATAGTTAAATTATCAATGGTTACAATAATATATTGTTGTAGATTATTATTAAAATCATTAGTTTTTAACATCATGATATTTTCCTTATCCTAGATATTTATGTTACATATCAAGAATTATTATTTCATATAATTCAATCCAAATTCAAAATTGTTTGAAATTGAATTTCTTCCAGATAAACATACATTTTGTTAAAATTTTAATAAAAATGATTATTCACTTGAACCCACATTTAAATGTGTAATTTTCATCTTCAATAAAATGGAAAAATTAGAGCTGCAAACGTAGTAATCCTTTTTCATTTTTTTATCTAACTGCATTTTATTTGTTTTTCAAGCGAGAGTTTTGGTACCTTAACGGTATAACAATAGTCTTAATAAATTTCGAAAAGAATTTCATAATTTATTTTATAACTATTCATATCAGAGTGCAATAAGCAGTCTTAATGAATCCAAATTTAAGCATCAATGTAGGAATAATTGTAAATCTAATTTTGTACACTATTCAGAAAATAATTCAAAATATAAATACTGCTTGATAAAAAATTTTATATACTGTGTTAAAATGATAAGATAGATATTAAATAAATAACGGAATAATTTTTTGTGGTTATATAATGTAATAGATTATATAAGTCTTAAAAATATTATCAATGTAGTAAATGGTTGAATGTTTAAAAAAATAATCATTATCATGCAATTTACTTAAGGAACTTGTTCCAACTTTAAGCAAATCAAAAACACACGATAGTCAAATTAAATTGTGTTTGTCAGATAAAAACAGATGAAGTAAAGTAATAAATAGTTCAAGTGATTTTTTTAAAAATATCTTCTTTAGATAAAGGCAGTTGATAAAATTCATTTGCAAATGTGAAAATAACCTTGAATGACATAACAGGAAACGTAAAAAGTTTTTTAAAATATAAAACTAACTTATTCTGCAACGAACGTTTATGAAGAAGTAAATCAATCAGCATTTTTAAGAATATCTATTTACCTTTATAAGCAGCTGCCATATATATAAGATTGATGAATGAACATATCCCATTTTAGTCAATAGAATATTACCTAAAAACGTGAAGTACTGATTTAAGTGTTTATCATTTGTATTTTCGTGATTTATTTAAATGTACATATTTACATTTCATAAACATTTTATTATCATAAAACATATACCTATTAACTGCCTATAATTGTTTTTTATGAAACAATCTATAAGTTGAATAATTTATTTTTCTTTGAGTTTGATACTTTAAATTCAAAGTTATACGAAAAGGTAACAAATGAATGAAATTAAAGAATGAAAATGAATGCTTACATTATATTTTGGTCAATATTATTGAAATTGTGAAAATATTTATTGCTCCAAGAATGAATTAAGATAAATTTGTCATAAATGTTGTTGTAAGTTAATTGAAATGCAGTCTTATGTTTTGCAACTACATATATGAATCTAGAGCAACAATCTTGAATTTTTAATAGATTATATTCATGCATTACTTGTGAAACAAGCCAAGATTATGAAATATATAAACAACATTAGGTGCATAAAAATATATTGTTGATAAAATTGAATTATCTTTAAGTATACAAATTGTTTCTTCCAATTGTATCACAATTTGGATGAAACTCTTCCCACATAGTTTGTATCTATACCTAAATTGAGGTATGTAACATAACTTTATATATATATTAAGTTAAAACTATAAAAAGTAATTTCACAATAAAATCATCAAAAATTAAAAGAATCTATGAGTTTGTTAACTTTTTTTTCTGGAAAGAATTCAAACGTATTATAAGAAGTATCCTTGTTTCGAAAATTATACTAAACAATAGTAATTTTTTCCTATATCTGAAAAAAGCAGATATCAGAATTCATAAGAAAAAATATACTTCCTTAACTATCATTAAAACATAGAATGGTATTTAGCAATGCTGTCTTTTAGTGTTAAACTCTTGTACAGTAGTATTTTTAAATACAACAAATTATTATATTTTAAATATTAAAACAAAGTAAAATGAAAAAAATACATATTTTTTTTATTTTCTTGACACATACTTATGTGTAAATATTCTACAATAATCGTGTAGAAGGAAGAGTGGAATGCTTACAGCATAGGAATAAATATTTGCAATGTCACAGAAAAAGCCTTATCTCTTGATCACATGTTCCAAGGGAAAATGATCGAATTTGACAAAGAGATGAAAGTAAAATGTTCTGGGGAGAAGCAAAAAGTGGCAATGGTAGAATGGAAAATCACATAAATTCGTTCCTCCTTTTTATGTTTCTGTCAATGAACCAAATACCATAAAAGTTGCAGAAATAAAGAACGTATAGTCGTAAAGATGCATTTCTGGGCTAGTTACGCCCCAAATCATTTTGGGCAATGAAGGCTTGGCCATAAAACTTATCTTCAGTCAGTTTTTTTTTCTTTCATCCCTCCACGTTTTATTTACAGTCCATGTTTTCTGAATGTAAGCCTGCACTACGTACAGACCCTTATATTTTCGGTGGCAATTCTTGGTGGAATGTTGGAGTAAAAATGTCGACTTTTATCTAGTTTGAATATTTTTCCAAATCGTAAATCGGATGGAGGTTCCTTCAACACCGATGGATCTGAATGGGAAATAACGACTCTGATGTCCCTTTAACTGTCCAGAAAGCATGAGTAAAAATATTTTGATAAATGAAAAAAAAAAACATATTTATTTTAAAATTTGTTTATTTTTAATTATTTTTGCGATCATTATCTCATTTTTAAGTTCGATATTTGCAATCTTTTAGTTTAATCACTTTTGACTTTAATGTTTCAATCATTTTTGTTCTTTCTATTGACTTTGATAAGGCCTTTGATTCTCGTGAAAGGAAATTTCAAAATGCATTGATATAAGGAAATGGAACCACATCATGATGATATGGAGCTTATTTCTATAAAGTTATACTTTAGAAATAATTCGCAGCATCATCAGTAATTAAATGTTGGCATATTTTCCTCACAATTTTACATATCTTTCCTTTATTAACATTTAAAGTATTCTTTTACTATATTTATCACAAAAATTTAACAAATGGTAATGTAGCTAAAAAGAAATATTTCCTTTAAACATTTTTATCTAATATTTATGGATTACGGTTTCTTTTACTTCTACCTAGATATATTATTATGTGTTTCCTAAATGAATGTAAGTTTCTTAATTAAGGACATTTAAATTTAGTACGTGACTACACATAAAGTCCGATTTCATTTATTTCGATTAAAATGTTTGCTTAGTGGAACATATGCTAATTATGATGTAGATTTCAGATATTTGCTTTAGTTAAAACTTTTCATTCAACAATAAATTTTAGAGAGTTTTTGAAACTTTAAATGCTCTAATCTAGAAAGTTTAGTAGAATCATTTAATCTATATGTAACATAGATATTATTTAGATTAGAGCTCGATAAAATGAATAGCATATGCTTATTTTCCAGTAAATATATCTCTATCTATTTGTCATGAAAATTATTGATATTAAACATTTTGATACATTAAATAGAAAATATTAACATATATGTTTTTAGAATTAAATTAATGTGCCAAATAAGGAAAAGGTTTATAAATTAATTTAAAATTTAGTAAATAATTTTTAACCGAAATTTATATGATATCGAAAACAATGTTAATAAAGAGTATATTTTTAAGTACCAAATGTTGTTAATTTAAAATGAGTTTATTTTGCTTAAAAAATATTTATTAGTACCTTTATTTCTAAGTTGTATTCTAAATTATTTTTATGCATTAGGTATTAATAATTTACTAGCTTTTTTAAGTTTTAACCAACTTTGAATTTTTTTAAATTAAATTAAATTAATATTAAATTTAAGTAGAGATATTTTGATTTTGTTTTTTCTGATTTCAAAAAGTAATTGTATAAATTATATCCAAAAATTTAATTAATGGAAAATGCGTAGCACAGTTTTTATCGTTAACATTAATAAATTAATAGTTAAATTAAAGTCGGGATATTCAGTTACTTTTCAAAGATAACTAAAAATGCACACACAAACAAAGTTTGGTCTTCGTTAATTTAATTTTTTTCAATTCAAAAATGTGTTGATTATGCATCTTTGACTCTCTATACCTAAATCTTACGAGCTTTGAGCACAAACAAATGGGTGAAATTAAATTACAAAGTGACAAAACAGTTCATAAGAATAATTACATCAAAATCAGAAGTTAGAAAAACAACTAATACTGACCATTTCAAAATTCTAAGTGCATAACTTGCGCAAAGAACAATTACACATGTACACCAATATGGTACCGATGTGCCTAAACTGTAAACATAACTATATCTGCAAGCATTGTTACTCGTTTTTCACATTCCAGCAGACAATATATAGTTTATATATAGTTTTTTCAGGAGGCAATATATAACTCATAGTGTTCTACAGATTTGAATAACAGTATCTTCAAAATAAAATATCAGGTAAACAAGAATGTTCTTGCTGTTTTTACACTAATATTCAATAAAGTGAAAATAAGTATGTGAATTAGAGAGAAAGACGCGGTTGTGACGCTGATCAGTCAAGAATTGGAATATTAGTTGTTATAAAATGAGGTCCACACCTCGCACATTCACCAATCGTAACATGTGCAATAGAGATGAGTGTCAAAGAAACTCATTCGGTTTTGTTTGCTTTACGAATTAAAAGTGGGCTAAAATTTCAAATTGCAGAAAGACTTCAAAGTGAAAAAAGCAATGTTTAAACGTGTTATGAACTTGCCAGACCACTTAAAGTTTCATATGAAACGGTTAGTCTTCGTCTGTGAAGCTTAGGTAAGACATAACAGGCTGAGTAATTAGGATCCTTACACCTGTTGGAAATCCATAAGAAGCAACGAGTGGCAACTTATTTATCATTGCTTTCTCTCTCTCATAACGCATCCATATTCAATCAAATTCTGACAAATTGGAAAAAAATGTGCCCTGTATAACACTCCCAAGCGTTTCAAACATTGGTCGTTACCCAAGGATACTGCTCCACATACAGCAAGACCATCAATGCAGCTATATGAGATTATACTTTGTTTCTGGTGATCTAGTCGTAAAGTTGTTTAATAGGAGACACTTTCAATGCTCACGCTGAACTGTACTCATAGCAATTAGAACATGTACAGCAAGCATTGCCACAGAAGGATTAAATACTGGTTAAGCGAAGTAGTGTTCTTGCCCGATAACATGATAACGGGTGGCCAGGAATACTAACTGCTACTTGGTTGCTCCCAAAACCTTAGAGTTTTACCGCAAGGAGATTGAACATCTGGAAACACGTTGGCAGAAAGCCGACCTGTTTCCAGGGGTAATGGTAATTCCAATGGTAATTACTTCAAGGACTTACAATAGGCCACGATTTCTGTAGTCTTTCTTCTTTTGTATCATTAAGAAGGGCAAGAACCTTCTTGTGTACATTGTACATAATTTATCAGTTAAAATAAATTAAATTTATTGCTACTTGAATACATAAAATAGATCAATAAAATTACTTTCTATTTCCTTTAAGCTTTTGATCTTGTCATCATAATTAAAAATTGATTGCTTAATAATTAAGAATGTAACAAATTAATTTTAAATACTTCCTAAATTATATAATTAATGTCATTTTAATTCTAAATTAGATTCAATTTCGTAATTTAAATTTTTACTCATGGTTTAAACATTTTTTAATATATTTACTGGAAAAATGTGGAAACAATGTTCCAGTTTCCCTCAAATAGTTTTTCTCAGTAAGACACTTTTAGATTAATATATTTAAATAAGTGTAAAAGATTGTAGGAAAAATGTCTCTTAAAATGACATTTTAAGTAGTCATTTGACTAAGCATTTTATATTTTTTTTCTTCTGTTAATGTTTCTAAAATTGCAATTTTTTTTATTTAATTTTCTTCAAGTCAGCAGATATAATTTAAAAAAAAAGTAAACAGAAAATAATGAGAAGTAAAAAATTAGTTAAACTTTAATGGATTTCCAATGGAGATATTTGAATTGGCCAAATTTGATTTGTTTTAAATAAAAATTGTTGAATCATTTGAAGATATTTTATTTTAACTGATAAACTATCACACGTTTCTTAACCATTAGTCAGAAAGATATTTTAAAAATAAGTTTCTAGTATTTAAAAAAAATCGTGAAAAATGTTTCACAATGTTTGGTAAGACATTCAGAAATTTATTTTAAGTTTATCACATTTTAATTTTATTATTTGATTCTTAAATTTCCTTCATAATTATACTTATGAAAGGAATAATTTGATCTGTAAATCAGTACAGATTTTACTAAAATGCATTTTCAACCAAAAAGCAAAGAATTTATAATTTTAATGAAAAAGTAATTGATAATGATAACTGAAGAAATAAATAATGAAAGAATATTTTGAGGAAATCAATCGTCTTTGGAGGTAGGACATTTTACTCACAATCATTCAAATAAAAATGGAAAAACATTTTGTCTCACATTTTCAATGTTGTTATTGACGAAATTGTTTCAATATTGTTTGTGTAGTCCATTAAATAGATATAGATATTATGTGTATTTTTGCGGTTGGTATTAAAAACGAGTAACCTGGATAAAATATGCTGCTCAGAGATTTGTCCTGAACAAGCATTCAAAGTTTCCATCAACGTAAGCAGCAGTGTTGCAATGGGATCCTGATAGGCTACTGTGCAAATTTCACCACCACTAAAAATGTTCTTGTTATAAGCAGCTATCCGTCTAATATGAGGCATCACAAAATTTTACCACCAAGAAAAATGCAAAATATTTATGAGAAATCCTACTAAAATGTATACATTTAAAAGCGTATATGTGTCAAGATAACTTTCTTGTTGTACTTTTTACGGCTAATACTATATATAAAAAGATACATGCGTTATTACATACAAATCAAATTTTATTAATAATGTGCTTAAAATGCAATTCAACTGATGATTTGATATGTTAATGCTTTGAAAATTATCTTTGCTTATAACACGAAGATTTATAAATATATAACAAATTTATGCATTTATCGATATTGATAGTAAACTGGTAAAAGCTTTTTCCTATTTCACCATGGACGAAATAATATTTTAGCCTATTTATTTGATTACTGTTACCAAACATTTTTAATGATGTATAAAAATATAAAGTTTGCGTTATATTTCAAGTAGCATTTTAGTTTAGCATTTTTTATGCAAATATTAGGAAACGGAATTACCAAATTCTTCAAATGCAAATATATATATATATATCTATCTATCTATCTATCTATCTATCTATCTATCTATCTATCTATCTATCTATATATATATATATATATATATATATATATATATATATATATATATATATATATATATATATATATATATATATATATATATATATATTTATGTCCTAATACTCTTTGAACTAATCAAAGCAGATACACAGTGTCTTTTTAACATTTGTATGAATATTCAAGATAATAACTATAATGTATTTCACTGTATTTGTTAAGTACGTCTTATATAATGTATTCGTCTTATACATTTATCCACATTTATCATTTACGATCGATTTGTTTTTATAGGAAATGTTTAAAATGATGACCACCTATTTAAGATGCACAAAAAAGCATTTTCATTTTTATTTCCATTCTGTGTGTAAAATTAAGAAAATGTGCGAACTATTAAAATTTTTGAATTATTAACTGTTCGTAATCATCTTACTATAATGTTTTTCAATTTTGTCATTAAAAATTATGATGGCTGTTTGAACATTTCCTTATTTAAATTAAAAGAGAAGAGTTATATATTTTAAAAGGTGTTTCTGAGGTAATACTTTAGATTTTCGTGTTAATTGATCAAAATTTAATTTAAATATAACGTATTCTTTCATTTATTATACATACTCCCTCAGGCATATAATTTTATCAACATTTTTTCAAAAAATTCTAATTCCTATATTTTTATCCGATCGAATGTATTCACTATTACAAAATAAGTTATAATTCCTGAAAGAATTCTTATTATACTAACGAAAAATAAACAGTAAAATAATAATAAGGATAATATGATAGCATATTATTAAGGGGAATTAATTAAGAACATAGAAAATTATCTTTTTCATTAATTTTGTTTCTTTGCAATCATGAAGTTTCTTAGTTCTTCGAGCAGCAGAAGTTTTTAATTAATTTTTTTCTGAAAGGCAAGGAAGCTGTAAAGATTTTCTGCAACATGAGCTGATGACCATAGAATGTCTCCTATTATCCTATTCTTTTAAACGTATACTTTTGAAGAACCATCCTTTCATTAAGAATCTCTAAAGATTTTTTTTTCATATTTTTCTATTTAAAAACACCCTTTTTTAATACTTAATGTAAAAAATTCCTATGGAATTAGAAAAAGTAGGACATATACTTTCAAATGTGATATATAATATCAAAAATATTTTACACCTAAACCGTAATATTTTTTTTGTAAATCACTGAAAATAAAGTTATCGTAGAAATGATCCTCTTTTATATATAATTTAAATATTTTTAACAAAACTGCATTTTAGTTACCCCATTTAAAAGCAATTTGATAATTTATCATAAATATCATATATTTTTGTTGTCGTGTACCAGCCTAGCTGGCAATATAGGGTGCGCTGTTCCACTTTTCCAACTGAACCATATTTAATGTGGAGTCCGACTTCTTCAGTACACATATGCCATAGGTACCCGTTTATAGGGTAGGCAACCATTCACTTGTCATTCATACAAGGAAGGGACAATGACAGGATAAATAGAGAGAGAAAGTACATTCATGCTCGAACCGGGATTCGAACCCAGGACCTCCTAATCCGCAGTCAGGTACACTGACCACTAGACAAGATGGGCGGCAGCATATATTTTCAATAGATTGATTTAAGAAAAACTTTTGTGTAGTGACATAAAAAATACGCAAAATGCAAATTTCGGATTTATAACGGAAGATTATAAATTATTTTCCTTCCGTCTCCCGCATATCTTAGGATTAATTGATTCAGTTCTATAAAGCGTGAAGTCGATAGCAACTTGTACAACAGGGCTATAGTTGGTTGCCCCGAATATTAAAGAATAGAGAAACGCACACACACAGGGAAAGGAACAACTAAGCCTGAACCAGGATTCGAAGCAGGGACGCACTGCTTCGAAGTTAAGGTAGCTAAGCGTTCTACAATCGGTCGGCAGATTATTAAATCATGTTCACATTTTTTTTAAAATTTTTAATTAAAAAGGTAAGTTTTTGAAAGTAAAAATTTTTATAAGCTTAATGCTTGTGAAAAGTACCTTTCTTCATTCTGATAGGAAATTTTCATAAGCATTATGCAGCAGTCTACATGAACGTGTTTCTTGGTCTTATTGAACAACAAATATTAAGTAATCTAACCTTAAGAAATCTATATCAAACACTCTATAAAAAGCACGTTTAAACAACTGAAAAGTGTCTGGAATATGAAAAAGCAATTATCCCCTATATATGCCCAATATGATATAAATAATGAAATAAATATGAAAATTCATGAAATATTAAAATATATTTTACTGTCTAGCATTAACTATTTCTATAAGATTAGATAATATCTTATACAATCGCAGAATGAACTAACAAAATGTATATGTGTTGATGATAGTATAAAATACATTTTATTTTTAGTTACATAACTATTTGGATTGAATTTATCATTCATTTTTGAAACTTAAGAAGATTAAATGTAGTAGCTCCAAATTAAAATTTCGAGCATAAAGTATTTTGTTTAATTTCAGATAATTTGAGTAGGGACCTTAAAACAATTGCTTAAAAATAAAAGGTTTTTGAAAAAATATTAAAATTGTGATTTTTAAATGGTTACAGAGATATTTTACTTTGTTTTTTTTATAAATTCAAACAAATACATTCTAAAGTAAATCTTTACATAATTTTACTTACTCTTACTTTACTGATTTTGAATTTGAAAGATATTTTGGCAGGCATTACAAGAAACAAGAAACTTTACTTATTTTCAACAAAACATTTGTATCATTTATTTAAATCTGAAATCAGAGATATTTATAATTAGGTTATTCATTGATTTTCTCATTAAATTAAAATTTCCCAGTTACATTTTATGGATGATTACCCAGATGAAGTAAAAACCATTTAATGAACATAAATTATTCCCTTGACATAAATAATAAGCAACTTATTTAGTTTAATAAGATATCATTGTTGAAAGAAATATAAATATCTTTAACTTAAAAAAAAAAAAAACTCTTACATCTGTAAGCAATGCTTCAATACTTTGTTACAGATCCACAAAATTGATGTTAGTGAAAAGAAATACTTAAAACATAAAAATTTTACTTAAAAAAACTGAAATTCATAGACGTAATTTATAATTTTATTGCAAGGAATCAATGCATGTTAAGTATTCTACAAAAATATTATTTTTGATTTTAGGTAACATTTCTGACAACGTATCCCTCCAGCAACAGATTGCTCAACTAAAAGAGCGACTTCGCCATGCCAAGATGTTGAGTCAAGAAAGACTAAGAGACATCACGTCCCTGCGTCAGAGTTTCGATCATGTGTTACAGTCGTCAAGTTTATACAATCGTGTCAGCATTCCCAGGCAAAATGCCCGCGTGTTTCTGGGGAGAGGAACGTTATGGCAGCAACAGCAGCATAATGTCCAATACAACGGTGCTAACCTTGCACTTAAGAAAGATCGGGATATAGATGATACGTTAGACTTACAATTACCCTCTTTGCACCATTATTTACCTCATCTAATGAATAATTTTGACGGACTTCATCCTGCTCTGAAAATTGCTGGATCAAGAACAGGAGGTATGGAAATTCTATTATTTTTGACCACTAATAAAAATAACATGTTCTGAAATATTTACTCATTGCATAAACGAAATATATAAACTCATAAATTACGGGTTGCTACAAGAAAGTTATTAAAATGTGTGAATTAGTTAAAAGTTGTTATTTTATCAAAATATGAAAAATATAATCATACATGATATCAGAGAATTCTAATTTGCATGAACTACATATATATATACATATGTAAGTATTTTGATTTTTCATATATAAGTATTTAAGACTACGTATATAAGTATTTTGATTTTTCAATATTTTATAATTTAAATATTTAAATCAAGTTTTATCTTTTGTTGAAATGATATGCATTGTAAATAACATTTTAAATAGAAATAATCAAAACATTAATTTATAGGACAGTTTGATTTTAGTCTATATAAAATAATTAATTCAAAATATATCCTGTTTTTTTATCTCTTTAAATGGTATAACCCCTTTCAAAGTTTAACTGAATTGTTTTGCTCTTGTAATTCATTTATTACAATATTTCTTCAGACAATATATTATTAAATGTGCGGATGATATTTCATTATTTTTAATGAATTTTATAAGTAAAAAGAAATTGATAAATGTTATTTCATTTTTTCACATATTTATACTTATTTATATTTTAAACAGTCCAGTTTTTTTAAAAAAATATCTATTTTGTTAACAAAATTAATTACTTAAAGCTGTTCTTATAGCTTTAAATACATAATTTAGTTTTTGATTTATTTTTGTTAACATAATTAAGTACTTAAAATTATAAAAATAGCATGATTCTAAAATTCATTCTAATTGGAAAGGATTTTATTTTTTAAATCTATTTTTTTTATTTGCAATTTTTGTATTTTTCTGCACAGTTGTATTAATTGCATTTAGATTTTAATAATTTAGCTTTATTTAAATTGAAGACGCAGTCCTGAATTACTTGTAAACTTGAATGTTTTATAATATCAGATTTTTTTAAAAAAATTGATTTATAATTAATTTAAAATTAATTTTATGAACCAAAGTTTAGAGAACTATTTTTTGTTTTTCTTAAAATAAATAGTCACCCAAAATCAGTTTTACTGGATCATTTTATGTGCCCTTATGATTTTTAAAAATCTTAGAATTTACAAATTAGTTATAAATCTAAATTTCATTATGCATTTGAATTACTATATGTATCTGGATTCTTCTTTATATAACTGGATTGTTATTTTTGCGATTATTTTCTATTAATAATTTATAAATTATTTCCTGAATTCTTTAAATTGGACAGAATTAATATTCATATTTTAATATTTTAATTTTATAGTTTTTTGAAGTAAAATAAAACACTTAATTTTTTTATAGATTTAAATATCTTAATGCTGGTGATTTCAATCTAAATCATGGGTTACCAAACTTTGTTTCTCGTGGACCACTTTCAAAGTTTTACTATTTTCGGTAGACCCTCTGCTGCTGCATTTCTACTGCATTCCCAAAACTCTTCAAAAATATCACCCTAAATTGTGGGTGTTAAGAAAAATACCACAATTTCTTATTTTATTATTAAAATAATACTTGTGGTTATGCAAAATTATAAACATTATTACAATCAACAGTTGACAAAAAATCAACAATGAACTCTGAAATATAAATTAACAATAAAAGATAGTCATATTTTATACATAATTATAAACATTGTTGCAATCAACAATTGACAAAAAATCAACAATGAACTCTGAAATATAAATTAACAATAAAAGATAGTC